>JAXGGA010011727.1:0-41359 GCA_038373865.1 Uloborus plumipes | reverse complement strand
AGCATATCGGTTGGTCCCTAGATGAATGGAAAACCGTGGCCTCGTCCGATGAGTCACGATTTCAGCTGGTAAGAGCCGATGGTAGGGTTCGAGAGTGGCGCAGACCCCACGAAGCCATGGACCCAAACTGTCAGCAGGGCACTGTTCAAGCTGGTGGTGGCTCCGTAATGGTGTGGGCTGTTTTTTCATGGCATGGACTTGGTCCTCTAGTGCGACTGGACCGAACATTGACTGGAAATGCTTATGTGCAGCTACTTGGAGATCACTTGCAGCCATTCATGGACTTCATGTACCCAAACAACGATGGGATTTTTATGGATGACAATGCGCCATGTCACCGGGCCACAACTGTTCGCAATTGGTTTGAAGAAAATTCTGGACAATTCCAACGAATGATTTGGCCACCTAGATCGCCCGACATGAATCCCATTGAGCATTTATGGGACACCATCGAGAGGTCTGTTCGTGCCCAAAATCCTGCCCCATCAACGCTTTCACAATTATGGAAGTCTATCGAGACAGCATGGCTCAATATTCCTGCAGAAGACTTCCAACGACTTGTTGAGTCCATGCCACGTCGAGTTGTTGCACTTCGCCGGGCAAAAGGAGGGCCGATACGATATTAAGAGGTATCCCATGACTTTTGTCACTTCAGTGTATATCTCATTAGCCCTAAGCATTTTTTCGCTTTTTCATTGGGAATTTTTTTTTTTTTTTTGTAGTGCTGTTTCTCATACGATTCTATTACTACTTGAAAATATGTTTTTATTTGTTTGGTATGTTTTAAGACAATATCTCTCTTCACAGTTTCACAGTAAAAACAAAGCGAAACGCTCCTGGAAAATAATGGGCAGTTATAGGCTTAACTTCTGCCAGTAACATACCTGGAAGAAATCAGGAAAGTTTCCTGATGAAGGTCAGAAACCTTGCTAAAGAATTTATAACGCTTCCAAACAAAAGTCAGGCACTTTACGGCAATAAATCGGAAACTTGCGAAAAACTCTTAGATAGGTTGATGGTAGCAGTTCGGCACCTTTCTGGCTTACCAGGAAAGCTCTTGAAGCAGTTTAACAAATATAACTACTGCTAAGGCAGAAATGTCAAGCAAATAGCTGAGCCGCTAATTTGTTTGCAATTCATCCAAAACTACAATATCGAGAGATTGTACATACACTTACTTGGGTGAAGTCAATCTGGACAATCCATTATCGAGCTGAAGGTGAAACACTAAACAAACACGTTGGATATACCCAAATAGCACAGTTCTGTCTCAGCGACGTAAAAAATACGTCGCACTGCGACGTGCGTAATATCTCAGAGACGTTGCGGCACTTCTATGGAACGTCTCGGAGATGTTCAACGCATGTGGAAATGTCCGTCGCATGTGACGTCGCAGAGTAACATCTATAGGCCGTCGCACTGCGACCTTGTTGTCGCAATGCGACAGCTCAGAGATGTTCAACGCATGTGGAAATGTCCGTCGCATGTTACGTCGCAGAGTAACATCTATAGGCCGTCGCACTGCGACCTTGTTGTCGCAATGCGACAGCTCAGAGATGTTCTGCTCACGTGGAAATGTCCAACTTCTGATACGTCGCAGAGTTACCAGTATGTACTGTCGCACTGCGACCTTGTTGTCTCAATGCGACTATCCTTAGATATATTCTAGAAAGGTGGAAAAAATCCAACTTCAGTTCTGTCACAGAGTAACATGCATTAACTGTCACACTGCGACATTAATTAATTCTGAATAAACTGTAGTAAGAAAAGCTGATATTTTATAATTAAATATGGAAAACTGTACAAATACGAATTCGAGTGCAATTATATGTTTTAAACATTGAGCAGGAAATTCATGAAATTAATAAAATTCAATATATAACTTATAAAGTCCCAAGCAAGAACAGTTTAGAATGCAAATAAACATTTAAAATAAGAAAATTATACAATTGTAAGCAGGAAGATTCAATTGAAAACTATACCTGAGTAGAAAATCCATGCATTTTTCTGGCGACAAACAGGATCAAAACGATTGCTGAGAATAACAGAAAAAGATACAGCGTCAGAGAGAGTAAGCAAATATTACTACTACCCTCTTTCGCCATCCATTTCTGAATAAACTGTAGTAAGAAAAGCTGATATTTTATAATTAAATATGGAAAACTAAAAAAATACGAATTCGAGTGCAATTATATGTTTTAAACATTGAGCAGGAAATTCATGAAATTAATAAAATTTAATATATAACTTATAAAGTCCCAAGCAAGAACAGTTTAGAATGCAAATAAACATTTAAAATAAGAAAATTATACAATTGTAAGCAGGAAGATTCAATTGAAAACTATACCTGAGTAGAAAATCCATGCATTTTTCTGGCGACAAACAGGATCAAAACGATTGCTGAGAATAACAGAAAAAGATACAGCGTCAGAGAGAGTAAGCAAATATTACTACTACCCTCTTTCGCCATCCATTTCTGAATAAACTGTAGTAAGAAAAGCTGATATTTTATAATTAAATATGGAAAACTAAACAAATACGAATTCGAGTGCAATTATATGTTTTAAACATTGAGCAGGAAATTCATGAAATTAATAAAATTCAATATATAACTTATAAAGTCCCAAGCAAGAACAGTTTAGAATGCAAATAAACATTTAAAATAAGAAAATTATACAATTGTAAGCAGGAAGATTCAATTGAAAACTATACCTGAGTAGAAAATCCATGCATTTTTCTGGCGACAAACAGGATCAAAACGATTGCTGAGAATAACAGAAAAAGATACAGCGTCAGAGAGAGTAAGCAAATATTACTACTACCCTCTTTCGCCATTCATTTCTGAATAAACTGTAGTAAGTGTTCTCGCCTTGCTTGCGTATGAGAGCGATAAGTCGACAGTATGGGGACTTGGCTTCGCCAAGTGACACCTGCCCCTCCTCTCGGTGCGGGGATCAGGTTGCTTGTATTCCCTCTCGAGTCGCCTTGGATATTCCAACGAAGACAGCCATAGGGCTCTCTGTCTCTCTCTCTTTCCATGCAGTATTGTATCTTAATGTGTGAAGATCAATAAATATGTTTGCTGGAATTGCAACTCATCTATATACAGTCCACTGCCGGGAGATATAGTTCTCAACCCTCATCCAAGCGGATCCAGTAAAAAAAACTGATATTTTATAATTAAATATGGAAAACTAAAAGGATACGAATTCGAGTGCAATTATATGTTTTAAACATTGAGCAGGAAATTCATGAAATTAATAAAATTCAATATAGAACTTATAAAGTCCCAAGCAAGAACAGTTTAGAATGCAAATAAACATTTAAAATAAGAAAATTATACAATTTAATATTATACCTGAGTAGAAAATCCAGCAATTTAAATTGGAATGAATTTTAATTCCAAGATTTTTGAAGCAAAATGAAAACATCTTTGAAAACTAACGGTCACCACAGAATCACGAGTTATGAAAATTAAATTCATGCACATTCCTAAAATTTTTGACTTTTGCAATCAAAATATTCTTTAAAAAAAAACAACAATTCTATTTACTAACCATATGATTTTTGACAACAGCAGCAACAATTCTATTAACTTAAAATCCATTCAAATTTAACTAACCAACTTTTTTTATAGGATCGAAGCCAATCCACCTGAATGCATTTCTTTACAAAACAACACAACTTAAAATAATAAGAGAAATTGTTTGAGATCGAAATAAATGGTTTAAGTTTGCGGTGGTGAACGGTTAAGCATGACATAGAAAAAAATGCATTTCCTCTCCCAAAAAACAATTAAAAAGAAATTTTAAAGCACTATTAAAAAACTTTGTCAGTAAATAAAAGAATATAACACAAACACAATACAAACTGACAAATAAGTTGACTTTTCAAATCGTAGAACAAGACAACAACACACTTTCATAAATTTATACGTTGCAGTTAACAGCTTTCGCCAGAAGTTTTCAAAAAATTTTATTCTGCGCATGCGTGATCCGTTTCGAGAGAAGAAGGGACTGTTTCAGAGAACGTCACACTGATACATCGTGGAGACGTTTGAGTGTTACATCGTGGAGACGTACTTTTTAAAGCGTATGCGATGTGACGAGAATGAGACATTGCGACGTCGCCAGAACATTGCTGAGACTAAGTGTGCTATGTGGGTACCTTCCAACTGGTAGCTAAAAATACGTTTCACACCAGTGAGAAGTTCGCATTCATGCAACTTGTATCAATGTGGGAAACTTTTTCGCAAAAGAAACTTATTTCTTGCAGGAAATTGGTTTAAGCCGGCAAAATCCCGAAACTTAAGTTTGGAATGTTTCTAAATATTTTTACAGTGTTATTTTTAGGCTAAATCACATTTTTTATGCTCCCTGCATAGCATTTTAAACGTTTATCTTTGTTAAAACATTCTATTTTCATGTAAATTACGGTTTAAAAAATGATTTATACCTGAAAATCGAACCTTATAACTTTTTAGGCTCACATCTTGAATTTTACCATTTTGACAATTTTTGTATTCGTATACTTTTCATAAATATTAATTTTCAATAGAATTATATTTTGACTAAAGAGTACAATCATTTTTAAGTGTATAAAATGTTTCATTGCACGCACGATTCCATTAATTTGCTTCGTACCTTTTACAGCAGCCATATTGGATTTCGCCATTTTGACAAAAATGCTCAAGGTTTGGCGTCTGGCACTCAACGGATTCGGAATCAGCAGGTCAAATTCATATAGAAACCACCAAAAAATGTCATATATGTAAAAATTTTAGGTTTGATGACATTTCAATGGACACTAGCCTGGACTATAAGATACTTCTTCAATTTCAGCTGAAAGGAGTGAAGTGGTCTGAGCTGTCCTCACAAGCTGCCGATATTCTGAACGTTTTGCAGCTGACAGATAAAAAAAACGAGCTCGTAAAAACTCTTTCCGGTGGAATGAAACGAAAATTAAGTCTTGGAATAGCACTGATTGGAGGCTCAAAAGTAAGTAGTTTTCTGATAATATTCAAGTAATAATAAGTACATTTATTTTGTTTTTTTCAACGAAAATGCAAAAAAATTTTGAATTTTTTCACATGGCAGTTATTAATCGGAAGAATTAAATGACATTTTTTTCTGGAGGAGAATAAAACCCTTTTCGTGAACCATGGAACAGTATATTAATGAAGATGAATATCAGTTGATCTTTTAACCCGATCTTTCCATACATTTAATGTGGTAAAATTGTGCGAAAAGGCTAAAATTCTCGCGAAACGGGTAATGTTAGTAGATTTTTCGTAAACGCTCACTAACGCAGCATACAAGAACAGTTCTTCTTATAAATCAATCAACGAATTGCTTATTAACCTCATTTGAGCGCAGTAAGTTTCTTTTGTTTTTTGACTGGGTGCCTCTACGACCGCCACCTCCAGGAGCGAGACCGCTCCTCTATTCCAAGGCTTCCGCTAATCCCTGGCGGCGGCGTTCAAGCTCTTCACACACATCATCACCACCACCACCACCACCACCTACACGTCTACGCAGTACACAGACACGCAACTACTGTCCTGCACACACACACACACACACACACACACGTCTGCACAAACCATAACTTTAGTTCAAGATGTCAAAATTCAGCTTTTCCTTTTTACGTGTAAGCTGACTTAGTGTTTTTCCTAACTGCCATTAACGTTCCAATGTTTTGTATTGAAAATGATAGATTATAAATACAATATGGATTAGAGCTTCACTTGCATGGGAGCTCACAGCAGCCCAGTTCCTGCTCTTAGTTTGAGTTTGATGTAAATTTACGCATATTTGACGCACATTTATGCTACTTACGCATAAAAATACGTTCCGAAGACTACAAGGCTCCCACACTTCTTTTATCGGGAACTAAGGACTTATACGGATAACTCATTGCATATTTCATACAGTATGTTCTCTTATTCGAAATGCATTGAGTTTTAATTCTAGCTCACATATCCTGTAGATCAATAACTCAAATTCCGAAAATGTCTAAGCATTTTTCTTTACTTGAATTCTGTTTCACCCACTTTAACATTATCAGATTTTATCTTGAGCGCGAAGCTGCAGGGGCTCAGCTTTTGCTCTTACTTTACAATTTTGTTTGTTTTTTACTGATTCGACAGAAATTAAGCTACATTCAAAAATCGCTTTTAAAAACTATAGGGCTTCCAGGTTTTTTTTCTAGAAATCAGACATTATCTTTTTCATGCACGGATCCAAAGGAAAGCCATGGAGATCATGATGAATCCTTTCCTAATCGACCAAATATAGTCTAAATCTGCATTTTAGGCACTCATATATTAAACATTCCCTCAAAACCCCAATCTTTGCCCGAAAATTGTGGTTCGACCTCTCAACCCTTTCTGATAGTGATCCCCTTTAAAGCTAGAAATGGATCATGTATATTTTTCATTTGTGAGATTCTCTTCGCGACAATTTTAAAAGGACCCCTACACGATCTGGAAAATCCGAAGGCATTCCTTGAGGAAAGCCTCAAAATAGTGGGATCTCCACACGCTTCGGAAAATCCGAAAGCCGGCATTGAGGATTTCCTTGATTATTTCTTCAAGTCCCAAGATGCGACGAGAATGTACGGAGGCTAGTATCTTGAGGATGACCTCCTACCCATCCACACAGTACTATCGCCCTTGAGGAAAACTTCAAAAGAGAAGGGTCCGGAGATTCGCGGAAATATCTCAACAAAATTCACCATGCACACATGGATGATTTCCTCATTGCCTGGTTCCTCGATGAATTTCTTTGGATTTTCCGTTGCGTGTGGATGGTCCTTAATTGCGATTAGTTTAAATTTTGGACTAAACATCTGAAACCGTCCTGGATTTAGGTCTTGTTCTTGGACGAGCCAACTTCGGGAATGGACGTGGAAGCCAGGCGCAGCGTCTGGGACGCACTGCTCAACCTGAGGCACGACCGCACCATCATCCTCACTACCCACTACATGGAGGAAGCCGACATCTTGGGAGACAGGGTGGCCATCATGGCCGACGGGGAAATCCAGTGCTGCGGCTCTCCGATGTTTCTGAAACGAAAGTTCGGTAAGGAACGTCAAAATATTGATGGGGGGGCGGGGGTGTCCCGTAGAATAACACTACCACGTGAAAAAATTATATAGCGCCAACGCGTAACATTGTGAGAAATAAATAAACTTGTTTTACATAATAAAGGAAAAAATAACATTTAAGAATTAAACAAAATAAAAAATGCACTTATAGTTCGTGAGCGGCAGCTACCGGTTTTGTATGTCTACGGAGCAGCCAGTTTACTGTTACGAATTTATCTTAGCCTTTAAATTAAGTAGAGTCGTACTGAAATGAACGAAACGCAAACATCAAAGTTTTCTTTTCCTTCGAATGGGGGAGTTTCCTTCAGTCAAAAGTACTACTTTTTGTTACTGAAATTGATAGAATGATATAAAAAAATAACTTGCGCCCGGAAAATACTTTAATTTTCCCAACAGTTTATTTTTTATTAATTTTTTTAAATACCCTACTTTGAAAACGGGGCGTGGTTTTTGTGAGGTCAGTGGTGCACCTACCAGCTCTTTCCAATAATAACACCATTTTGCTTGACTTGAGCTGTCCAATCGCAGGAATCGGTGACGTCACGACCTTCGTCATCTCACTACAACCAATTAGATTTCGCACTTACGTGCACCACTGACGTCATGCGCAGATGTTTTTTTTTTTTTTTTTCGAAATACCATCTGCGCACCGGTTGAAATAATTCATAAAAAATATATAACTGTGTCAAAAAATAAAAAAAAGGTCAATTCCTATGTTTTAAAGCATGCTCTTTCAGAAAAAAATACTTTTGAAATTTCCCCCATTCAGACAGAATCACCTTCCACCGTTGACCACGTCCATGGCAGACGTAGTTCGACAGTAGGCATAGGCAATCGATTATGCATGGAGTAGTTTAGTGCTGCTCTGATAAGTGGACTTCCGGCATTGAGAATGTTTACCTCATTTTCGGGTGGTAGGAAAAGGTAATTAGCTCTGCTTTGAGTTGGGTTACTTTCGTAGTCGTTTCGCAGAAGTATTCCTATTCAAATCCGCGCAAATCAGGGACTGATACAAGGGAGGGGTGATGTAGGGGCGATCGCCCTTTCCTTGAGGTATTCACCATGGTAAATTTTTAATATTGAAGTTCAAAGAAAGGCATTTGTAGGCATCTTTGATGTTAGCAGAAGGGAGGCTTCGGGCTCTCCTTAGGATACGTTTCGTAATTGAAGTCCAAAACACATATGAGGTCAACATTTGAAAAACAAGATGTGTAGAAAAGTATCTCTTCTCTACTAATAATAAAGCTGAAGGTGGTTCTGTCTGTCCTTCTTTCTTTCTTTCTTTCTTTCTGTCTGTCTGTCTGTTACGCGCGTAGCCCCAAAACCGTTCGGTCGATTTTCATGCCACTTGGCACAAAATTAGTTTGTAGCATGTAGTTTTGCACCTCGAGGCGATTTTTCGAAAATTCCATTTCGTTCTTTTTCTATTCGAATTCTTAGCGGAAATTCGATAAAATAGGGAATAAATATTTCACACACATTTTCAAGTCTTATGTCATTCGAAAGCTTGGAATTTTCTGCACAAAATGAAGTTTTTTCGAAGTTTCTACGATCATCAGGAGAGCTGTAACAATTTTTTTAGAATCCCGAAATTCAAGGCTTACCTTCAGTAAAGCAAGCCAAACGATTCTAAAATGGTTCAGCTCGATAATAAAATTTGTTTGAAAAGAGAGATGAAAAGAATTATTTTATCAACGGAAATCAACTTTTCATGTTGTTACTATGGTTACGTGTTCATACTTATTTTTGTTTCGTTCTTTTTCCAGGGTTGCCAGACGTAGTATTTTTGATTCTACGGTAGTATTTTTTCGGCCCAAATAAGGAGCGTAGTATTTTTCTGGCAACCCTGTTTCCAATATACTAATGACTTAATTAAAAGATTTGGCGGATTTTTTTTTTTTCATTTTCATAGATTTCGCATTTCAGCAACATTGATTTTGGCAACGTTTGGAAACAGTAGTATTTTGTAATATTTTTTTTAGAGGAGGTATAGTATTTTTTGTTCCAATTCTCTGGCAACCCTGTCTTTTTCCCGGTGAAGATGCTTTGGGACCCTGCTTGGCGCGTTTTCAAAAAGTCAACTACGCAAAATAGCTAGGGTTACCACGCTTGGCGCGCCTATCGTTCATTTAGCGAGAAAAGGGTACCTAAAGCACAGATTAACGAAATATCGTATCAATTTCGATATTGCATCGTTTTTTTAAAGTGTTTCGTTTCGGAAAATGTATTGTTTTGTTTTTTAAGCTGGGAAAGAAAACTTTCTTCTTCTTTTAAACTTTGGTAAGATTTCTGTTGGTTTCTGTTATCAACAAAACTGTTCTTATTTTCTCTTTTGGCTTATTTTTGTCCATCTCCCTTGGGGTTGCATTCGAATGTTCTAAGGGGGTGTTTTACCCCATTTATCGGGTAAATCAGTGTTTTCAATGCAAGGTGATATGAATTGGTTAACAAAAGTGATATGAATTGGCGCGACCACTTGGCGATATATCGCCAAGCTTTTGATCGCCAAATATTTGACGCCAAATTGGCGAAATTTTTTTTTTTTTTTGATTTAGGTTCAATTTGGCGCTGTTGGCGATATTTTGCGAAAAATCCACTGAATGATGTTAAAAACGACGATCTTTAGGAGATTAATCATTGTAAAATATTTTTTTGCATTGTTTCGTAGCAAACTAGGGCTACAAATGTTTGAATTGTTATCTTGCTCACTCCAAGCACTATTTTAGCACTTAAGGCATCTACTAAGAAATTTACACGTAAAATTAAGTAGTGTGGGGTCCATATCAGATCTTTATATCACTTTGAAGGAATTATATAGTTGGATAAAACTAAAATAGAGCATTTTTTCTGATATATCAATTATTTTACAAATGAACTTTTAATTTTATACCACGGGCAAAGCCGTGCGGGTACCGCTAGTACATAATAAAATCAATCGCTCCTTCTTTGAAACATGTCTAGATCCACGCTTGGCGACAATTACCCTTTCTGATTCCTCTAAAAAAAGTTAAACATTGTCAATGTCAATTGTTCAATTTACCTTAACAACAGCATATGAGCAGAGAAACCATATGCAGGCAGAGATAAAATGAAACATTTGACTGTGTCCGCTCGTTATACTATGGTTAAAAGGGTGCCTTCCAATCCTTCATCAGTTTACAGATGACATGCCTGTTTTGTGTTTTCATAGCGTGCCAGTGGGGAATTCCCTATCTATAAAATCTCTGTTTATTTTCCCCACACACTCATCTTTGTTTAATCAGCCAGCTCGGGACGGCAACTTCTAGAGGCAGAAGTCTGCACTGACGCGTGTTAATCATATGATGACTTTATGGTGAGAATTGAACCTGGAAAGTACAGCTGAGATACTGAGAAAAAACAAGCAAAGCCCATAGACTGACATTAAAATTAAATTGAGAAAAATCTTTCTCATAGAATTGTAATGTTCTTTAATATTTTTGCCTACAACATCCAAATTTAACTAACCCATTTTTTTAGACATATCTTGTGTGCGTAAAATGTAAAGAAGCATTTTTTATGAGTTTTAAAATTAATTTTCGAGAAAAGAAACAGGAAGGAAAACTAAAAAAACATTATTTATATGATAAATTGATTTAAAGAAGCCTTTTTTGTATCAATGCGCAAATTTCAGTAATAAAGTTGTTTCAGACATTTTTTGATGATTAAAAGTAGTTTTCTGACGTTTTAAAGTCCGTATACCAATGTTGAGTGTTCAAAATTTGTTCTCTTTGGGAAAAGTAGGAAAAACTAACAGAAACATAGTATTTTGTTGGAAATCTAACGAAGAAAACCTTTTTGTACTCTGACGAAATGTTTCTTTTCATTTGTTCAAAAATTTCGATCTCTAAGCTAGCGCATCAAAAATAATACTGGTGTTTCAAGAATACCCCCCTCCCGCTCAGCGGAGACCATGTGTTCTAATGAGTATAATCATTCAAATTTGATATATTGATTAATTTGAGCACTGAGGTTTTTTTACTGCATTTTGAAAAAGAAAAAAAGTTAGTATTTATTTCAATATGAATACGGAGACGAACCTTTTTTTTTTTTTTTTCATAACTTAAAACAAAACTTTATTAATCTTTGTTTTGATACTTCGTTCCATAGCACGAATAAGGTCTGAGTAATTAGTAATGTTTCCCTTTTTTAGCCTACTTTCCCGTTAAAAATAAAAGATAGACGAAAAAAGCATTAAAAGTGGCTTAATGCATCTAAAAAATATCGCCAAGTCCAAAAAAAAGTCAAAAAGAAATAAAAAAGAAAAATAAATATCGAAAAATTAAAAATTGGAAAGTAGGGTATTGAGATGGGGAATTTGTGTGTCGTCGGTCTGTCGGTCTGTCTGTCCCCCCCCCCCCTAATAACTTTTGAATGAACATTCCGATTTGAACAAACTTTTTTTTGTTGGAAAGATCTCGGCGAGTACAGCTCATTCCCATATTTGATTTTTCGATTTGAACAATTTTTGGTTCAACTTTGAACCGTTCAAATAACCTGTCCCGCGATACTAACTTTTTAGTGAACAGTCCGATTTGAACAAACTTTTTTTGTTGGAAAGATCTTATCAAGGATACTTCATTCCCGTATTTACATTTTCGATTTGAACAATTTTTCGTTCAACATTGAACCGTTCAAACAAGCTGTCACCCCTAATAACTTTTGAGTGAACAGTCCGATTTAAACGAACTTTTTTTTTGTTCGAAGGATCTCAGCAAGGATACTTCATTACCGTATTTAAATTTTCAATTTGAACATTTTTTCGTTCAACATTGAACCGTTCAAGCAACCTTTCCCCACCTAATAACTTTTAAGTGAACCGTCCGAATTGAATAAACTTTTTTTTGTTCGAAAGATCTCGGAGAGGCTCATTCCCATATTTCGCTTTTTGATTTGAACCATTTTTCGTTCAATGTTGAACCGTTCAGAAAAAAACTTAACATTAGCGCCTACGGGGAAATTTAAGTTGAATGTTGATCCTGAACTTAAAGGCGGATTTCCTTCAAACTAACTTTGTAAGAAAATGGTTTTGATAAATAATGTATGTAAAGTACTTTTCTGAATAATCTTCTGTGAGGACTCTGATTCCGACTCCGACTCCGCAAACATGGCGGAAATGCAGGCTCAGAAAAAAATGACTGACTGTGCAGACGATTTTTTGTTTATTTATTTATTTGTTTTATTTTATTTATTTATTATTATTTTATTATTTTTTTTTGGCAGACGATTTTTTTTTTGGTAACAAAATTTTTCATTCACGAGAGCATTTTATTCTTTATTTATATTTAACAACTGGCAACGGATTAAAAATGAAATTCGAGACATTTTATTAACGAACGAGTTTTTTTTTCTTTCTTTCTTTGATAAAATGTGTTTTGATGTTCTTTGTACTTTTATTATTTATTATTTTATTTTTTTTTTTTTGAAAACGATTGAGGAATTTTTCTACGGAAGAACTACAACAGTTACATTCTTTAAAGGTGCGACAAAACTTTATTTATTCGTTTATTTACTTTTTACGTGTCTATTTCATCTGATGAGAGGGGTATATTTTGCTTTTAGAAATCAGCTTTAAGTGCTAAAAAGGTATGTTTGACATAATTTTCAGTCTCAGATAATTAAGAGAATATTGATTAGATGCTAGAATGCCGATGTCGATGTACGGGAAAGTAGGCTCCTTTAGTTCTTGCCAGAACTTCTTGTTCTGTCTGGAACATATCTCTAAATCCATATTATAATGTTCCTACTCAGTAATTTTTATTCCTTTCTTTACTTTATTTGTGTTTAGGTACTGGCTACCATTTACATCTTGTAAAAGACAAAGATTTCAACCAGAGTGGCGTTTTAGGGCTAATTCAGAAACACATTCCTGGCTCATCAGTGGAAAATAGTTCAGAAAAAGAGATTACTTTCAATCTCGGCTCTAATTCAGATTCTTCTTTTGCGAAAATGTTTGAAGAGTTAGAAAATTCAAAATCAAGCATGGGTTTCAACTCGTGTGGTATTACAGTCACTACAATGGATGATGTTTTCTTAAAGTATGTTTCCTTTCATTTGTTTTATCTATCGCTTTTCAAAAGTTGCATTTGTGTATGTATTTTGCTAAAATATTCCCTCATCTGTTAACATTAAATATTTATTACTTTTATTTGCTTAATGAGAAGCTAGTCTTGACTTTGTTTTTGTTGTGCTTCTATTACAAAAATCAATTTAAAATGGAAATGAAGTTTATTTGCATTTTGAAGTCATCTGTATTAATAATATTTCTGACAATTTTGGGGTAAGAAACAATTCACTTTAAAACCCTTAAAATTGAACCCTTTTAATGCCTTCAAAAAAAAAAAAAAATCTTGATTTTTTGAAGAATAATCAAGTTTCATACCTGCACGACTGAAAAAAGTACTATAATACTAGCTATTGAATTTTTGCGTACGATTAAAGAAAATAAAAGTTAGTGACTGCTAATGAAAATTTTGAAAGTATTAGCTTGGGCGAATTAACTCAGAGAAAAAGTCTTTTGATAGTTTTTAATTGAATCTCCGTTTTTTAAAGATTAGATTGATATAATATTTGGAAAATATAAATTGCCAAGTACGAAATCATATTACTGCAAATGGAAATAGCGTTATAATAATGCATTCACATTTTACTTTTTACCAATAACGGTTTTTAGCCTACTTTCCCGTTGAAAATAAAAGAAAGACGAAAAAAGTATTAAAAGTAGCTTAATGCATCTAAAAAATATCGCCAAGTCCGAAAAATATCGCCAAGTTAAAAAAAATATCGCCAAGTCCAAAAAATATCGCCAAGTTAAAAAAATAAAAAGGTAAAATGAATATCGAAAAATTAAAAATTTGAAAGTAGGGTATTGAGATGGGGAATTTGTGCGTCGGTCGGTCGGTCGGTCGGTCTGTCGGTCGGTCTGTCTGTCCCCCCCTAATAACTTTTGAATGAACATTCCGATTTGGACAAATTTTTTTTTGTTGGAAAGATCTCGGCGAGTACAGCTCATTCCCATATTTGATTTTTTGATTTGAACAATTTTTGGTTCAACTTTGAGCCGTTCAAATAACCGGTCCCGCGATACTAACTTTTGAATGAACAGTCCGATTTGAACAAACTTTTTTTTGTTCGAAAGATCTTTTCAAGGATACTTCATTCCCGTATTTACATTTCCGATTTGAACAATTTTTCGTTCAACATTGAACCGCTCAATCAAGCTGTCACCCCTAATAACTTTTGAATGAACAGTCCAATTTAAACAAACTTTTTTTTGTTTGAAGCATCTCGGCAAGGATACTTTATTACCGTATTTAAATTTTCAATTTGAACACTTTTGGTTCAACATTGAACCGTTTAAGCAACCTTTCTCCACCTAATAACTTTTGAGTGAACCGTCCGAATGGAATAAATTTTTTTTTGTTCGAAAGATCTCAGCGAGTGCAGCTCATTCCCATATTTGATTTTTCGATTCGGACAATTTTTGGTTCAACTTTGAACCGTTCAAACAACCGGTCCCGCGATGCTAACTTTTGAGTGAACAATCCGATTTGAACAAACTTTTTTTTGTTCGAAAGATCTTTTCAAGGATACTTCATTCCCGTATCTACATTTTTGATTTGAACAATTTTTCGTTCAACATTGAACCGCTCAAGCAACCTTTCCCCACCTAATAACTTTTGAGTGAACCGTCCGAATGGAATAAACTTTTTTTGTTTGAAAGATCTCGGAGAGGGTTTCCCATACATTCCCATATTTTGCTTTTTGATTTGAACCATTTTTCGTTCAATATTGAACCGTTCAGAAAAAAAAAATAACATTAGCGTCTACGGGGAATTTAAGTTGAATGTTGATCCTGAACTTAAAGTCGGATTTCCTTCAAACTAACTTTGTAAGAAAATGGTTTTGATAAATAATGTTTGTTAAGTACTTTTCTGAGTAATCTTCTGTGAGGACTCTGATTCCGACTCCGACTCTGCAAACATAGCGGAAATGCAGGCTCAGAAAAAAAATTACTGACTGTGCAGACGATTTTTTGTTTATTTATTCATTTGTTTTATTTTATTTATTATTATTATTATTATTATTATTATTATTATTTGGCAGACGATGTTTTTTTTTGTAACAAAAATTTTTCATTCACGAGAACATTTTATTCTTTATTTATATTTAACAACTGGCAACAGATTAAAAGTGAAATTCGAGACATTTTATTAACGGACGAGTTTTTTTTTTTCTTTTTTTTTTCTTTCTTTGATAAAATGTGCTTTGATGCTCTTTGTACTTTTATTTATTTATTTATTTATTTTATTATTATTATTATTTTATTATTATTATTTTTTTTTGAAAACGATGGAGGATTTTTTCTACGGAGGAACTGTAACAGTTACACTCTTTAAAAGGTGCGACAAAACTTTATTTATTCGTTAATTACTTTTTACGTGTCTATTTCATCTGATGAAAGGGGTATATTTTGCTTTTCGAAATCAGCTCTAAGTGCTAAAAAGGTTTATTTGACATAATTTTAAGTCTCAGATAATCAAGAGAATAATGATCAGATGCGAGAATGCCGATGTCGATGTACGGGAAAGTAGGCTCGTTTAGTTCTTGACAGAACTTCTTGTTATTTTTATGTAACAAGAAATTAATATGTATGTGTGTGCGTGTGGATTGAGGGAAAGAGGAGAGAGAGAGGAAGAAAGAAGAATACATTGCTGATGACTTTAAATTGCGTTATTGGCTATGGTTTTAGTGTGTAAAAATGTCTTTTATAAAAAGTTTAATATTTGTTTTAGTTAAGATTTTTGCCTCTTTATTAGAATATTCCAATAAATATGAGCTTGCTGCCGTTTTTATATAATAATATGCCTAACTTTCAGTCACACAAGTAATTAGTTTATCCCTTCTACTTAAACATAAGTTATTTCAGAATCTCTGAGCTATTTCATAAACACTTACAAATTCAATTATGCTTTTACATTTCTCAATGTTTACTTTGCGTTTTTTGAGGAGAAAAAAATGAGTTGACTTAGTTTTGATTAGTTATTAAGACGACAGAATTAACATCATGAACGAAGATGTTTTTCCATGGACTTATCATATTTTTTTCTAGAGTTTCCATGACTTCTGATGTGAAAGCAAATATGGCCAAAGGAGAATCGCTTGAAAATGCTTACGAAAATACATATGAAGGTAAATTTAATGATTTTACATTATTAATGCCATTCAGCTTAGTAAAATCTTTATATGTAAAAAGTAACTAATTTCTACATTCTCTTTAAATAGATGTTTACAGCCAAGCCAATGAAGTTCCAAAGGTGAGAAGTGTGGGGCATCTGATGTGGGGTCTTCTAATAAAGCGATTCAACTATACGAAACGTCACTGGTTGATGCTTCTTGCGCAGATAGTTCTTCCATTTCTTTTAATGTGCTTATGTCTTGGAATCATTTCAGCAACTTCCTATAAATTCAGAACCACTTATCCGCCGTTGAAACTAGATATCGAGGAAATTTACGGAAAGACAGATGGTTTTTACTCAACAAACGAAACAACGAACACATTTGGAAAAGTAATGAAGAATGTCATGGAGGGAAGTTCGATCAGCGTGGCAGAAACGAAGGATCCGGTAGACTTTATCTTAAATAAGGGAGAAAAAAATATTGTGAATTACTTGAAAAATTTTCACTTGGGTGGAAGCGTGAATAAAGACAGGACATTTTTCAAAGCGTGGTATAACGGAGAACCCTACCACAGTTTGCCGATTTCACTGAATATGATGAACAGAGCCATTTTGAAAGAAACGAGTGGCTCCGGTTCCATAACGCTCACCAATGCCCCCCTTCCAACTTCTTATCAATCTTACATTTCCAACAGCGTCATTTCTGTATCAGGCTCTATTGCTTTTGCCATCGTGCCCATCGCCTTTGCGTATGTGGCTGCCAGTTATGTGATGGTGCCAATTCAGGAGCGGGCTTCCAAGGCGAAGTTGCTGCAGCTGATGACTGGGCTTCACGAATGGCTGTACTGGCTTTCGATGTTCCTATGGGACGGCCTCTTGCACATAGTGGTCAGTATCGTACTGATCATACCATTTGCGATCTTCAGTCGATATGCATTCTTTTCTCCTCATTCTGACGCTATAGGTAAGACAATCTTTATATTCTTTTCTTTTCATTCTCTTTCGTAACAAATCGATAGAATACATTATTTATAATGTATTTTAATGAGTACATCCAAGAAATTTACAGAGAAGGAGTATGAAGGGATCAGCAGTTACAGCAGTTGTTTTAAAAAATAATAAAACATTACAATTAAGTATCCTACTTTATTTGCTGACTCCTTCATCTTTCCGTTCTGAAATGTTTTAGATGTACTCATCAAAATACATTGAAAACTATACTTTTTTTTTTTCAATCTTAAAAGATACTACCCCCCACCTCTTTTTTTTTAATGTTTAAATTAAAAAAACTTTTAAACTTTGTGATTTTCCCCGAAACTAGTTCAAGTTACATATATAAGGAAAGTGCATGCAATTATTATTTTAAATGAGCTATTATGAAACTGTGCATATCCCTTAAAACTTCAGTTATAACGATTTAAAGCACAGCCAGCAACTAAAAAAGTGCATTTCAGCAAATAATAAAAACGAATTATTCATCAATTATAAATGCTTGTGCCTTGTTAATTTGACATGAAATACCCAGTAGGTAAATTTCGAGGACGTTACTCATGTAATTAAAATCAGGCATTAAAAATTGGTAGTCTTAGAACATTAATTTTTTCCATTAATTAGCAGGTAAAAACGTTAATAATTTTCCTTCTTTATTATGATGTCTAGGTACAGCACTGCTAATGATGTTTTTGTACGGCTGGTCCAGCATACCACTCACTTACATAGTTTCTCTGATATTTAAGAAGCCAAACACAGGATTTACAGTTGTTACAATGGTCTGTGTTATAACAGGTAATACAACAAAATATTTGTACAGTATTTTTTTTTTTTTTTTCAAATCAAGAATAATTGGTTAAAATTCTCAAATTTCTGTGACGCCACACCTTAATGAATGCAAGAGTAACAGGAGCATGTGTCCAAGTGCAAATAAATTTAATACTATATTTCGTGTAGTTTCCTGAAATATAATTTGGCTCCAGTCTGATGCTCACTTTTTTTCTTGGCTGTTTTCTTTAGCTCCAGAAGATAAAAGAGCTTTAGTCATCCACAGAAAGTGATAAAAACTGTTCAAGAATAAGAATTTCCACCTTATATGTAACCTCATCTGAGTTTCTGATTGATGTGAAAGAAAACGGAAACAAAAATATTAAATACAAAAGCTGTTAATATAAGAATTAAATGAAATAAAACACGCAATTCGCAACTGCGAGTTGTTTTCTTTGCATTGACACTACGTTAGCAGAAAAACTACTTTTACGGATTGTACCCTACTTAGACAGTAAATAAAATCCCGCTTGGCAACGGTGCATAAAATGCAAAATTTTAAAAATTATTTCCCATGAAGGCTTTTTGATATTCTGTAAGATATCACGTTATGCTCTAAGATTTCGTGGCAGGGTTGGGTATAAAAGTACATAAAAAAATCTGGTATGGACCCCACACTACTTCCTTTTACGTGTAAATTTCTTAGTAGTTGCCTTAAGTGTTAAAAAAAGTGCTTGGAGTGAGCAAGGTAACAATTCAAATATTTACTCCCCTAATCTGCCACGAAACAATGCAAAAAATATTTTGCAATGGTTAATTTTCTAAATATTGCTGATTTTAATATCATTCAGTGAATTTTTCGCAAAATATCGCCAATAGCGCCAAGTTGAACCCAAATTCGAAAAATATTTTTTTCGCCAAATTTGTCGCCAACTTGGCGACATGTCGCCAAGTTGGCGTCAAACGGCGACCAAAAGCTTGGCGACATATCGCCAAGTGGTCGCGCCAATTCATATCACTTGAGTCTGCATTGAAATT
This sequence comes from Uloborus plumipes, assembly GCA_038373865.1. Classification (NCBI taxonomy): domain Eukaryota; kingdom Metazoa; phylum Arthropoda; class Arachnida; order Araneae; family Uloboridae; genus Uloborus; species Uloborus plumipes. Next base: position 22,259 of record JAXGGA010011727.1, on the reverse strand, counting down.
AACACTGATTTACCCCAAAAAAGGGGTAAAACACCCCCTTGGGAACATTCAAATGCAACCACAAGGGGAGGTGCACAACTAGACCATCCTCAGAGCCTACATACCAAGCTAGAAGCTTCTACGGCATATAGTTTTTGAGTTATGCGACCCACATACGCACACACGTACATACAGACGTCACGAGAAAACTCGTCGTAATTAACTCGGGGGTGGTTGAAAAAAATTTTTCGGCTGCTTATATGTTGCTAGGTACATATACACGTGCTGACAGGTCAAAAAAACTAAGAAATTTTCATTCGGGGGTGAGCAAAATCAAAATTTAGACTCAAATTTGAGTGATTTTTTTTTCGCGATCACAATACTTCCTTTCTTACGTAAAAGGAAGTAAAAATTAATTTGATTTTGAAATCTCGGATTCCAACTATGTTTTTTTTTTTACCGAATTCCGGTAGGTGCATGTGTATGTGTGTGTGTACTTCTTCTCCAACATGTGCTGCATGGGCCTCCTTCAGGGACCTGTGAGCAGGTCTGGTTTTGCGGAGCACCAAGACGCGAGACGTTGACAGACGACCATTTTTAAAGGGGACTACGCGACGTTCGAGGTCCAAAAAAGAAAACATTTTGCAGTTCGTCATTGCTCAAAAAAAAAAAAAAAAAAAAAAAAAAAAAAAAAAAAAAAACCCTAATCTTTAAGATGAAGAAATAGAATGACAGATTTGAGTAAAGCCGAGTAGAAAGTACCAGGATAAAATTAATATAATAATGGAATTGAACTTACTTGTGGTAACTGTGATGAGACCGTTTAAGATTATTGTAGAGAATAAAGCTATATCCAATGCAACAAATGGAACCCGTGGCACCAACAATCATGACAGCAGCTGTCTAAAAACGTTCGACAAAAACCCAATTATAGGGGAGAGGGGGGGGGGGGCACAAGTGAACAAGCATGAAGAGAAGATTCTGAAAAAATTCATGCAGATGGTAATACAAGTATTAAAAACAGTTCATTTTGTGCAAGAATAAGTAAAAATCGAAAGGCAAACATGTTTCAAAGGCATAAAGCCTCCTAAATTCCTCCTTCTTCAATGCCAAGCAATAAATGGAAAGAACCAAAGTATCGGGAGAGTTTAAATAGGAAAGTAGCAAAAGCTAGGCCAATCAGGTGTCTTCGTGTGCCGAGCTCGGATTTGTCGTTGCGTTGTCAGAAAATTTAAAAGCACTAGCTGCGTAGCCCGGCGTTGCACGGGCTGTAATGTAGTGAAGGCAGTTTGAGAAAACTACTCGCCACCAAGGCGGCTCGCCTTTAAAGAAATGAGGAAAGTTTAAACAGTTTACTCGCCGTCAAGGCGGCTCGCCTTTACAGTAGCCAGGAAAGTTTCAATTCACTACTCGCCGCCAAGGCGGCTCGCCTTTAAAGTACCAAGGAAAAGTTTAATAAACTACTCCCGCTAAAGCGGCTCGCTAAAAAGCTTTCCTGCATCAAAGAATCAATCGAATTATTTGCACATGCTTCCTCAAAAAGAAAAGACGATGTCAAGTAGCGCATACTTAGCACTCTCCCTAAATAACAAATAAAATTCCTTTCCAAAAACAATTATTTCCAAACCGCTTTCTTCCTGTAAAATTAATTGCAAAATTCTAAACGAAAAAGTTCTTTTAATATTTGGATCGCAGCCAGAAAAAGTCCCTTCTAAAAACAGCAATTGCAGTTTTATTTAAAAACACATTTTCAAAATGGTACCAGAGAAAAAATATGTCATTAATAATTAGAATAAAAACAATTGTTAGAACTTTGTTATAACACGTATTCAAAATGACAATGGAAAAAAATAACTCTTTCATTTTAAAAAGTTCAACTTAATTAACGCTTTAATTTAAAATCGCAATGGAAAGAAATAAATATCTTGGAATTTTAAATAGTTCAATAATTTAATTAACGTTTTAATTCAAAATGGCAACGGTAAGAAAAAATGTCTTGGAAGTTTAATCATTTATTAGGCTTAATCGCTTTAAATTTGACTACTTATGGATCGCAGCCAGAAAAAGTCCCTTCTAAAAACAGCAATTGCAATTTTATTTAAAAACACATTTCAAAATGGTACCAGAGAAAAAATATGTCATTAATAATTAGAATAAAAACAATTGTTAGAACTTTGTTATAACACGAATTCAAAATGACAATGGAAAAAAATAACACTCTTTCATTTTAAAAAGTTCAATTTAATTAACGTTTTAATTTAAAATCGCAACGGAAAGAAATAAATATCTTGGAGCTTTAAATAGTTCAATAATTTAATTAACGTTTTAATTCAAAATGGCAACGGTAAGAAAAATGTCTTGGAAGTTTAATCATTTATTAGGCTTAATGTCTTTAAATTTGACTACTTATTAATTGATATCTTCGCTAATTAAAATCGTATAATTATATAAATTGAAACTAATGAAGCTTGAAAAATTACCTATCTATCGGTACCTGGTTCGACTTTCAGTTCATTGGCGTTCAGGAGAAAGAAGCGTGACATAGAAAGATAGTTAGAAAGATAGTTAGAAAGATACTCAGTTTTTAATATAAGTAGATGAAGTAAAATTGGCGAGACGTGTCACACGTCTCGCCAATTTTACTTCGTGCCATTTTTACTTGCATGCTAGAAAAGAAAGTTAAACTTGTAAAACTGTTGAAAAAGGAACAGTTAAGAGTTGCAGTAAGTGACGCACATTAATGAGTTCTACATTAGTGTTGAAGACCGCAACTGTTAAGAAATTTGTGCTGAAGTCAACCTTGCACTAGAAAATTTAGCTGTGAATGACTTTGTCCTCGTAGAATTTACTACCGAAAAGTCAAAAATTTACTATGAATTAAACATTTATGTTTCCAAAAACAGATAATACATCGATGGTAAACACTCTGATGATATTTTGTTAAAAGTACCACCACCTTCAGTTTTAGGTGGCACGTGTCAAGCTGCATCTTCTGTTTCTTTTTCTGTAAAACTTGAAGGCTACAATGTTTGTTGAATTAAGTCAATTAATCACGTTGAATAAATACCTTGATACTTTCATTGTAAGTGTTTGTTAATGTGTAATAAACAGTATACTTATAAATATGCTTAGGTCTATTTTATTTATATTTATGTATCCGTGTTTACTTCTGCCCCAGGTGTGTTTACAACTGTCCCCCTACTGTAGCATATGTGAACAAAATTTAACATATTTTTGACTTATTTTTTTGGCTGGAATTCACTGTTGAAGAGGATAACTAACTGCATGAAAATATTAGCAAATGTTTGATTTATCATGTATAGGTTTGTTTCTTTTATATCACAAATGAATAATGAAAAAATACAAAAATGGCATTTTTGTTCACATGTGCCCCCCTCTCCACTACTAACAGCATATAGTTATGAAAAGCAGAGTTATAAACACCTTTATTATTTTAAGGGGGCTGAGAGTTTCCCCAATATTTTTTCATTTTTTCTGTGTGAATTTTCTAAGTAAAAGATTTTAATTAGTGTTTTAGGAGCATTCTTGCTTTTTTATTACCTTCTATTTTCTTTCCTATTTCTACTACATCCTCCATTTTATAAACGAGTATAGTCATGAATGTCTACAAAGCAAAAAGTGAGGAAAACTTCTTATTTTTTGATCTCAAGAAAACAGTTCATGAAATTGTGATGAGTAAAACTTAAACTTCAAATGTTCGGTTATGCTTACGGACACTATATCTATTAATTTTAGGTTCAGGTACTTCGAAATGACGATATAAGGTGGTGTTATATTATAGCTTTGATGAAATTAGAGCAATCAACATTCTGGTTTTCGCGCGAAAGGGCACATTACCTTATTTTTCAAACAAAATAACATACATCCAAAATTAAAAGAGAGATACGAATCTCTTAGATTTTTTCCTTTCGATATAAAACTTTCTTACTCTTGGATATCGTCGGCACCATGCTAAACTAACGAATGTGAAAAATCGCGTTTTTCAAGTTCGTTTTTCAAGTTCAAATTTTACAAATAATTAAAATTAAAATGATACCTTCGAACGATAGCTTTATACTTAAAGATATCTATAAAAGTTTAAAAATTGAAAATAACCAAACACGTCAGGTGGGAATAAGTTATATGCAGTGTTTTGGCTCTTCTGAAAAGTGCCAATTTTCACATTCGTTAGTTTAGCATGGTCGCGACGATATAGCGTTTTACCTTTGTGCTCCATTCTATACTCAGAAAATGTGATACGGCTGTTTTGCTGTTAGCCTACTTCATTTTTTTCACCTCCTGAATATTTTTGAAAAATGAAAATGCTAACTTTTGATAAATTAGTTCTCATGTGTCTTATTTATGGAATGTTATATATTCGTATCGGATAGTACGCAATGTATTTTTAGAATATTTTTACTGTCATCTAATGCTTGAAATAAGTTTAGTTTTTATAGTTACCTGATCCTTAGCCATTGACGAGAATTAATCACAGATTGAGAAATACTGTTTTATGTTGAAGAAAAATAGTTCCTAGTGTTTAAATTTAACGTTTGATCATTACTCGCTTTTTTTTAGGTACTGTGGCTGGAAGTATCTTAAGTGCCTTGCAACAGTATGATGGGGTCAAGAAAGCAATGTGGTTCTTCCGAATTTTCCCAAGCTACTGTATCGGGTCTGGATTTTCCAACTTATTTTCACTGGCATACAGTAATTCATTTTGTGAAAGTATTCCCGCAAAAGATCTGAAGTTGTATTGTGCTTCAGAAAACAAGGATAAAGAGAGTTTGCTTTTCCAGTGCTGTACAGGTAACTTTCCTTCATTGATTAAAAATGAACCCGTCGGATGTTAAGTTAGACTGGTTATACTTATGGCTATAAGCGCTGAGCGTAATTTATGAGCCTAAACCAACTAAATTCCCTGGATTTAAACCACTCTTTTTCGTACTTCAAGGTATAAGACACCTGATTCATCGGGCGTGGATTTCATGCATCTTAGATATCGGAAGCGCATAAAATCGTGATTGGTCAGGAGTCTCTCGAACACTAGTATGCCATACCATAAGGTTCATGTCTTATGAAACAAATGTTTTGTAACTTAAAATGACACGGAACTAGAAAACTAGAGGGATTAGGCTGTATAGATCCGGGTATTGCACTCGCCTCTTCCAGAACTTATAATCCTCTAGTGGGTTATAATCGCTTTTCTGACCCCCGTTTCTGTGCAAATCTTAATCCTTATACTGTTAGACCGCGGATGATGTGTAAGGGTCATTCCATAGAAATGTCAACCTTAGCCGAAGAAAAAAAAATACTAAAATGAAAAAAGTATCAAAAAATAAATAAATAACTAAATAAATAAAAATCATACAACACAAGAAGTTAAATAAAATTAAAAAAGTATTGTAATTATCACTGAGATTTGCCATAATAAATAGTTTGTAATGTGTCTACTGCCAAGTTATTCGATGGTTACGTTAGTCACGTTACGTTAGTCACACTCCATCTTGACTAAAGACTGACTGACCACTTAAGACTAAAAAAAAAATAAGATTTAATAAATGTGTTTTATGTTTTTAAAAGCCAACTTTACACATTTTTCAAATATATCATTCAATTTGTAACACTTGCTTAACTTTGAGAAATGTTTGCCTCACAACATGAGCATTAATTTTCAGGGTTGCAAAAATGTTACGTTAGTCACCCTGCTATTTTGGTTGAAAAAATACTATTGTCATTAATTTTGTTTTAAATTCTTAGCAGAACTGATACATAGATACCACGTACATTGTAAATCCACCAGCATAACTAAAAATATTTTTTTATCCTTTAAGTTACAAGTAGAAACAGTTACAAAATCAGCTCTGAACGTTACGTTAGTCACTATGGAATGACCCGTAACTGGAAAACTTCCACGTAAGACGAGTCTATCCGTTTTTCGATGTTATGGAGTTTCGATGGTAACGGTCTATCAGCATCAGGGGGGAAAAGTAAAAATATCATGCTCGTATATGTTTGTTTTGATATGATGCTATCTTAGCTAGAGGCTAACCCATATTTGTAAAAGCTGCCATCCCTAAAAACTAATAGATGCGCTCATTTTCTGCTGTAAACCGGCTGTCAGCCTTTCCATCTTATTCATGGTCGGACAGTAAAACCTGATGAAGAAACACGTGCCGTTTTGACGTGACCTTTTGAGTCACTTTGTGTATTCAAATCAAAGCCTCCTAAATACTAAATAATAAATTAGTATTTAGGAGCCGTTGATTCAAATGAAGCCGCAACTCATGATTCATTGTAGCTTTAAGGCTTAGAGTAAAATTGTGTTTTGTTTCAGGTATCTGCGGGAAACGCTGCTTGGAACAAAAACCACTGTTGACATGGGCATATGAGTCATGCGGTAGAGATACTCTATTCCTGGCACTAGACGGATTTCTGTACATAGGTCTCTTATTGCTCTTTGATTCCCTCGTTTTCCGACGCTTCATGAAATATGTCAGGCAGCGAACCAAACGAGGGCCGGTGGTGCAGATCCTGCAGGAGAACATCAACGAAGACTCCGACGTCCTGGCCGAGGAACAGAGGATTCAGTGCGCCACCGAATGGGGCTTGAGCAACGAGGCGCTGTTTGTGCGAGATCTGACGAAGTCGTACAGGAACTTCTATGCGGTGGACCACCTCACGTTCGGAATTCAAAAGCAGGAATGCTTTGGCTTGCTTGGTGTCAATGGGGCCGGGAAGACCACGACCTTCAGAATGCTGACTGGAGATTGTAGTCCAACGGACGGCAATGGGTTTTCTTCCGATATTTCCATTGTTTCAGATACAAAGAAGGTAAGAACATATGTCGAGCTGATATTTCAATAAAAGTTAAAACAAGTAAACAAATACACACGCATGTAAGATGAAGCATAACCTATCAGTAAAATATTAATAAAAACATTAAGACGTGAAATCAATTAGTTCACTAGATATCTTAAAATAAAAACTTGAAAATGGGTTTGTGTGAGGGATGAACTCAAGGTGTGATTCAGTTTAAGATTCTCGAATTGTAAATAGTTTTACTTTGCACGCTTAAGTTCCAATCGTATTTCATCGCAATTTGTATGTTTTAACAACTCTTATAATGAATAAAGCTGACTAATTTACTAATGAAGTCCAAAATATCTAATTTTGAAAACTTAATAGAATGTGGCAACTGCTGCCGATGATCTAATAATGCTTCTAGTACACTGAAGTGACAAAAGTCATGGGATACCTCTTAATATCGTGTCGGCCCTTCTTTTGCCCGGCGAAGTGCAACAACTCGACGTGGCATGGACTCAACAAGTCATTGGAAGTCTTCTGCAGGAATATTGAGCCATGCTGTCTCGATAGACGTCCATAATTGTGAAAGCGTTGATGGGGCAGGATTTTGGGCACGAACAGACCTCTCGATGGTGTCCCATAAATGCTCAATGGGATTCATGTCGGGCGATCTAGGTGGCCAAATCATTCGTTGGAATTGTCCAGAATTTTCTTCAAACCAATTGCGAACAGTTGTGGCCCGGTTACATGGCGCATTGTCATCCATAAAAATCCCATCGTTGTTTGGGTACATGAAGTCCATGAATGGCTGCAAGTGATCTCAAAGTAGCTGCACATAAGCATTTCCAGTCAATGTTCGGTCCAGTCGCACTAGAGGACCAAGTCCATGCCATGAAAAAACAGCCCACACCATTACGGAGCCACCACCAGCTTGAACAGTGCCTTGCTGACAGTTTGGGTCCATGGCTTCGTGGGGTCTGCGCCACACTCGAACCCTACCATCGGCTCTTACCAGCTGAAATCGTGACTCATCGGACCAGGCCACGGTTTTCCATTCATCTAGGGACCAACCGATATGCTCACGTGCCCACGAGAGTCGCTGCAAGCGATGTCGTTCTGTCAGTAAAGGCACTCGAGTCGGTCTTCTGCTGGAATAGCCCAAGAAATCCAAATTTCTCCGCACAGTTCTAGCAGACACGTCCATTGTACGTCCCACATTGATTTCTACGGTGATTTGACGCAGTGTTGCTTGTCTGTTAGAATTTACGACTCTTTGCAGACGTCGCCGGTCTCGATCTTTAAGTGCAGGCGGTCGACCACTGCGCTGTCCATGGTGGGATGTTATGCCTGAAATTTCATACTCTCGGCACACTCTTGACACAGTGGATCTGGGAATGTTGAATTCTCTAACGATTTCCGAAATGGCATGACCCATGCGTCTAGCTCCAACTAACATTCCGCGTTCAAAGTCTGTTAATTCACGTCGTGCGGTCATCATCACGTTAAAACCTCTTCACATGAATAACTTGAACAGAAATGAAAGCTCTGTAAAAGCACTGCGCATTTATACCTGTTCTATGCGATGCTACTGCCATCTGAAAATTTGCATATTGCTATCCCATGACTTTTGTCACTTCAGTGTATTTAATAGAGTTAAAACTGGAGCAATACAGTTTTACTTGGAAATGAATGTTAGTCACTCCACATCAGCAGAAAACGCGACCGAAACCGAAGGCAGAAACCGAAAATCCGGGTACTTTCCATAGGAATACCATTTAATCCATTTTACGTTTCTGCTTTACGTCAATGTGGAGCAGGACCCTAATGAACGCAGCGTCATGTTCACCAAAATTATTCTTGTATAATAAATGTGACATTTCTTACTCTTCGTGTTCACTGTCAGTTTTCGAAGTTGGTGCCGTATCTATTTCAGTATAGAATGACAATGACCTAAAGCAAGGCTTCACTAGATAGCGTTTTATACAGGATGTTTCATTTGATCAAAATCCTTGGGATAAAAACGGTGGTCTTTGTCCAGCGACATCTATCGAATTTTATGGTAACCATCATTATATACAAATCAGATAATAAAAGACAAAATTAAAAGTTAATTTGTTGGCGACAATTTTACAATTTGGCATTCAATTCTATTTTAGTATATTTAAACGTTATTTAATAGCTTGTTTTATTTGTTGGTTTATTCTGCATTTTAACGACTTATTTTAATTAGTTAGCGAATTATTTTTCATTTTAATTGATTCTAATTATTAATTAACTATGAAACGACACTGGCACCGCAGAGCGATAAATGGCGAAATCTATTCGCTAAGCGAGCCAATACTACCAACGGGTTGCCATAGAATTTTTTAAAATTCAGTCCACAGTTCGCCATGATACAGTTGGTCGTCGCAATATTGTAGTTTTGTTTATTTTTTTCGTACTTGTATTGCTCTTTAGTACCAAGCTATTATATATGCCCATTTCGTTGTTACTAAAAAAATTATTATGTTTTGTTGTCAATCGTCTTTCCATTGTACACCATCGCTTCATTACGGTACATTTCATTCTGGGACATAAAAATGAAATGTCTCGACGAATAGATTCGCCATTTATCGCTCTGATGCGTCAACGCCATCAAAATGAACATCTGAACTTTTGCGTAGCAATTAAGATCGTGTGAGCAACAATAATGAAACAAAATAGTAAATTAGAACAATATTATTTCATTGCTGCATTTTTTATTTATCGTCGGTGAATTTAAGCGTATATTTTATTAATGCAGAGATGTCAAAATTGAACGCCATTGCTATATGTTGTTAATTTGAAGAAAGTAAACAGATGAATGAATGTCGTATGACTGAATCATAAGTTGTGACCCACTTTACCTGAAAGGGGAATTTATTTCCCCTAAAAAGCAGCACTAATAAGGCCTTCGGCATCAATTCACTCTGTACTCCACTTCAGTTAACTATATCAATATTTTTTAACCCTAAAAGGTAGGATAAACATCACTTTTTACAGCAGAAACAATATGCTAACAATGTAAACAAACATTTGGGTGGTCCTTGTTCAGCGCTCTCTAGCGGGCAAATCTTTACCATTGATGTTCTGAGTATAATGATACAGTCTGTATAAAACGCTATCTAGTGAAGCCTTGCCTAAAGTAACAAATCCGAAATAAATATTGCTTCTGCCGTCAACGTCATCAATAGGGAACCTGATTTGACAAGGTCCTAAGTCGCAACAATTGATTTAATAAACAACAGCTGAAATGAATCTTCAAGAAATTTTAGTATTGACCTTTTCTACCTAATTTGCTACGATGACATCTATTTGATTTGGCCGTCATTCACTGGACATATTTCTTTAACAATAAAAAATAAGCAAATAGATTTTTTTTTTAATTCTGGAAATATTTTTGCCAGCAACAGTTGCTACCTTGTCAAGTCCGGTTCCGATGCGCTTGTATCCTTTTAGTACATCATACTCTTTGTTACATTTAGTTCCAATCTCTGATCGGATATTGCCCTCAATTTGACGCCCTCATCGATCGCCTGACAGGACGGGAGATGATAACTCTCTTTGCAAGGTTACGAGGTATGGATGGGCCGAGTATGACACAGAGCGTCGACAAGCTGATAAAAATGACAGATCTCACTCAACATGCGGACAAACAAACCAGATTTTACAGGTATGTTCTTGCTAATACACTGGCGGAAAAAAAAATCCCAACACCAAGAAAGACTTGTGTTAGATAAACGAAATTTGGTAGGCGTGTTTATACAACTGAAAGATGACATCGATTGAAATTTCGTGATCCGCGCATAAGTGTGGCGCAGCTGGCGTCACTCAGAACATGCAAATAAGGCTTGTTTTAAAAGCATGTTGTAAAGCTCGTAAGTATTATTTTTCCATGAAATTTGACGAATTGCCTTCATGTCAGCCAGGAATGGCTTTAAGAAGACGAAAAATCCATTATCAACAGCTCACCGAGTTTAAACGAGGTCGTACAATTTGGCTACGAGAAGGTGGATTTTCATTTCGCGATATTGCAGAAAGACTCGGTGGAAATGTTTCCACCATGCATGAAAATTGGAAGCTATGGTCAAGGGATGGTACTACCTTAAGAAGATCGAGTTCCGAGCTGCCACGTGGCACGACTGAGAAGGAAGATCTCCATATCCTGCGTACGTCTGTGGCGCATCGTACTGCATCTGCGGCTGACATTCGAGCTGCAGTTGGTACCGTCGTGACCCAAGGAACGGTAAGAAACTGTTTACTTCAAGGACAGCTCCGAGCCAGGCAGCCTGTAGCCGGTATTCCATTGACAGCAAACCATTGCCGTTTCCGACGGCAGTGGTGCCAAGACTGGTCACTGGAGGTCAGAGTGGAGATCTGATGTAATTTTTGATGAAAACAGATTCTGCCTTAGTGCCAGTGGTGGCTGTATATTGGTCAGAAGGAGGCCAGGGGACCGCCTGCATCCAAGCGGTCTACGGCCTAAACACACCAGACCCACACCTGGAGTCATGGTCTCTGGAGCAATTTTCTACGACAGCAGGAGCACTCTTGTGGTTATCCAAAACTCCCTGACTGAAAATTTGTCATCAGTCTGGTAATTTAACCAGTAGTACAGCCCTTCATGAGTATCATTCAAGGGGGAGTTTTCCAACAGGATAACGCTCGCCCTCACATCGCTGCTGTAACGCAATGTGCTCTACAGAGTGCTGACATATTACCATGACCTGCAAGATCACCAGATTTGTCTCTGATTGATCACGTATGGGGTATTATTGGACCTCAACTCCAGCATCATCCACAGTCAGCAATGACTGTCCTAGTATTGACACAACAAGTGCAACAAGCATGGCACTCCATACCACAAAGTGACATTTGGCACCTGTGTGACATAATGCATGCACGTCTGCAGGCTTGCCTTCAAAATTCTGGAGGTTACACCCTTTATTAAATTAACATAATTTCACATTTGCACAGCATTTTCTTGAGCTTAAATTAGCCAGTGATCTTGTACATTTAATCAATTAAACATGTTAACTAGACAATTGCATTACCCAAATTTCATTACTCTACAGAAATTTTTTCTTGATGTTCGGATTTTTTTTTCCGCCAGTGTATTACGTTTTGAGCTTCAGGTTATCGGCTAGATAAGAGAACAACAATTTAAAGTTTTTTTTTTTTTTTTTTTACGTATCCTTTACTACATAATTTGATTTACAAATATTGACATTATATACTTCGGACTCCAATTGTAAAACGCATCCTGAGGAGAGCTCAAAACCTCGCTTCTGCCAGCATCAAAGATAGCCTTAAAATGCCTTTTTTGAACTAAAAGATTGAAAATTTACCATTAGTCAATTCTTCCAAGGACATCACTCATCGCCTCTCCCTTGTATCCATCCCTGCCTTATTTGAATGCTATTCAAAGCGGCATACTTTGTCTCGTCCAAACAAAAAGACAGTTTCTGAGAAAGGATCATTTTAGTGGATTCGTGTAAGAGTGCCATTAGAGATAGTTTAGGATTTGCAAAGAACGTTCAAGAAACGTAGTCGGCAACCAGTGACGGGCAGATCACTGGTTAGCCGCCAATGAAATGCCGTCGGTAAAAATGAATCAGCCGGAAAATTTTAGTGTCCTAGTAAACAATTCTTACCTACGACTAATCAGTAACTGTTCTTGCCAATCATTTAAATTGGGTGCTTTCGATTTAGTTGTTGTTCGAAAACCAACGTTAGTAAACGGAAGAGTAGGCTCATTTAGATCTGGACGGAACTTTTTGCTATTTTTAAAGAAGATTTTATTTTTTGAATGATGGACATTGTAACATTATCTACACAAAAAAGGAAAGTAAAAAATGAAATGAATTTCCACGCACAATTTTAGATTTGTTTATAAAAGGTTAAATGCATTTCTCTTTTTTGTATGTTTTCAGTGGAGGAAACAAAAGAAAGCTTTCCATCGCCATCTCTCTGATTGGATCACCTCCTCTAATTTTACTGGATGAACCCACGGCAGGTGTCGATCCAGTGTCACGTCGAAAAATTTGGAATATTTTAGCTCAGGCTCGAAGAGTCACTGGTGCTTCCATTATTTTAACAACGCACAGGTATGCTTTTATTTACTTTGTTGTTAAACAAAATAGGTAGAAATAATGCACATTTATCTGTAAACACTATATGAAACACAAGTTTACAATGCAAAAAGATTTATCTGAATTCCGATGACGTTAACACTTGAGTTAAATTTCTTAAATGAATTTCAAACTATCTTGGAGTCGGCGCGTCTTTTCTACACCTCAAGTAACTGACTTTACGTTAGTACAATTGAATCGGTGAGAGCAAAAACAACACCAGTCTCGAAAATTCGTTTTTTATGGAAGCGAGCCGTGGGAGGCAAGATGCATGTTGATATCAAAAATCACGTCAGGTTACTAATTTGAAAGATACTGTTATTTGAATGTTGACCGTAGAAACAATACTAGAATTAAGACGCTTTCTTTCTCTCCTGAACAATTTAAAGTTTTTGACTGACGGTGTTTTTGCACTCACCGATTCAATTTGGAAAGGTTTTGTTTTCCCGCTCACTCTATTAAAATATGCTAGTTAGGTTAGTTTTCAAACAAAATGGTCCTAACCGAAAAAGAAGAAAAAGCTGAAGTCTTGCAGGTAGATCAAATAGTACTATAAAATGAAAAAAAAAATCTTGTGAGTCTCAGACCTGTTATTTCGAATTTTTCCGGGGGGGGGGGCAAAAGGTATATACTCAGCATAAATTGGGCCAAAAAAAACGGGAAATCACGCCCACTTACGTGTACATACATTGATTTTCCAAAGTCAGGGAGGACCATTGACCCCCTCCCCGACCCCCTTGAATGAAGGGTCTGGAGGGACAGCGTTTTGAACACTTTCTGTTGTAAAAAATGGATTTCTAATATCTATTAGCCATACAGCCTACGTCAACTTTAATAGCTTATAGCAGCTCTAAATTTTCAAGAGGGAAGTGCGGGGCGTCCTATACTTTCTTAAAACTCCCTGTTGTGCGCAAATGCGACGGAATTCTGACTAATTGTAACAATTTTCGTAAAAATGAAATTTAAATGTTTTTGCTGAGCTACACCTCAATTATCATAGTTGGCTCTGTTGGCTTTGGCTTTCTTTGAAAGATCCAAGTAGGCTGTTCTCCTCTTGACTACGGACCTCCAGTTTTTGATCTTAATAATACTGAAATCGAAACTCAAACAGTCGACCCATCTCTTTTTTAGTCTGCCCCTTGGCAGTTGTTCCGATGAGAGTGCACTGAAAACTTGAAGAACAGATCTATTACTTTCTATTCTCATGAGCAGATGACGGACTCATCTCATTCTGTTTCGCTTAGTAATTTTTAAAATTGAGCTACCTTAAGTTCGCAAGCAAATTACCATTGTCTTGTTATATAAGATTTGTGTAGGAAATTCAGTAAAACATTGAGCTATTTTCTCAGTTGGACTAAGGACTTTTGGTGTTCTGAAACGTCTACTATTTTTATTTATTTATTATTATTATTATTATTACTGTAGTAGTAGTAGTAGCAGCAGTAGTAGTAATCAGGCCCGTCATTTAGGGAGGCAGGGGGGTGGTCAATTGCCCCCCCCCCACCGGCTTTGAGAAATCAATGTATTTGCATATAAGTGGGCGTGTTTTTTGATGTTTTCCGATGAAATTGCATTGTGTTTTCACCCTTTGCCCCCCCCCCTAGAAAAACTTGATATGACGTCCCTGGTAGTAATATATCCCTTTATGTCCCAAATCAATTTAGCAAATTTTGAAAATCAGTCGGGTCTAAAGCCCCCTTCGCCTTAGGGCTTCTAAGAAAACTGTTTCCGATTTCAGGTACCATCCGTCGGCCTCTCAGCGAAGTACAAATAGTGGTACTTAAAAGCTTCATCATGATTCCAGCCATATAGGATTCATAATACAAAATTAATATAAGCAGGATTTCTGAGTCCCGTCGGGGCATAAAGGGATATACCTAATTCAGAGTTCTTATGGGATCTCTTGTTTTTTCAGCATGGAAGAAAGTGAAGCTCTGTGTGCTCGCCTTGCCATCATGGTGAACGGTCGTTTCCGATGCCTCGGTTCTATACAGCAGTTGAAATCGAAATTCGGGCAAGGGTATACACTGATCATTAAGATGAAGAGAGAGATGCAAGGTAACACCGAACATGTAAATGTCGTCAAGAACTTTGTTTCGAGCAGCCTTCCCGGTTCTCAACTGAAAGACGATCAACAGGTGAGCTTATTAATGTGAGCTTATTAGTAACAGGTGGTTACTAATGAGTATGACATAAGAAATTTCATATAAGTAAAGCTTTCAGAGTCACAACGAAATAAAAAAATAAATAAAACGTAAAAAACAAGTAAAAATACATTTTCAAAATTTTTGTCTTAATACTTTCAGACTTTGTATCTATAAAACCAATTTCAAATATCTTTTAATAAGGTATAATGTTACCCACTTGAAATTGCTTGTTATGTGTTGGAGTTGTTCCGCTCTTACTTCAAATTCATAAAATAATAATCCAAATAAATTTTTAGTTTTTATTTTTACTGATAAGTAATATTTGGGTTTAGTAATGAAAAAAAAAGCGAATACTCTGGTGATGAACACTTTAGTTTCAAAGTAATGCCACAAAACAGGTAACCGTTTTTTCTCACTTTTCCCCTAAACGTAGCCTATTACAACTCTTTTTTAAAAATAAAAGTGAAGAAATCAAAAGTTTGAAGCGGAAATAAAAGCCAAGCAATACGAAATCTAACTTTTCACTCGGACTCTAGGTCCCCTAACTTACATTTAGGAAAAAATATCCTTTGAAAAATAACACAAAAAATTTGAAAGATTTGCAATTGAAACTCAAAGAGATATTCGTGTTCAAAAATGTAGAGGCTCGCGCAGAAAATGAGATTGGTACGCGTCGCCCTTTCAGTAGAATGAACAGTTGTCATTCTATTGAAGTCATTAACGCGTATATGTCCCCCCAATACGTGTTGTTGACAGCAAGTGTGAAGTTGTGTCAGTCACAAAACGCTGTGTTTCATATCTCGATGAATATTGGCCGCCCTAATGTCGTGTGTTTGAATTGTTTTTTTATGCTCTTGATTTCCATAAACATGAGTTACGGGACCTAGGATCCGTTTTAAAAGTTACGTTTCGTATTTTTTAATTTTTTTTTTCTTTTACGCTTCAAAATTTTATTATCTGAACACTGCACTTCATTTTGAGCATTTTCGCCATTGGAAGTATGAATCTAAAACGAACCGTTGCGAAAGTAAGGGTCTTGCAGGTTAAAACGGAACACCCTGTGTATAGGTATGTGTGTGCTCGTGTAAAAATGCATAAATACGTATGTGTGATTATCTTTTTTTTTTTTTCTAACTTCAGTTTTATCATTATTTTCAGGGCATGCTTCAGTACCACGTTGTGAATCCGAACATCACTTTGAGTCACTTGTTCAAGTTCATGGATGAAGCGAAACCGAGATTTGATTTAGAAGATTACCTAATAAGTGACACGTCACTTGAACAAATATTCTTGACATTTGCTCGAGCTCAGAGAATTACCCAATGATTTCTTCCCCCTACTTCCTGTCGGGCTTATTTTGCTTTCAAAAGCAGTGGATGTTTATCACTGTTAATCCACGTACATTGTTCGAGTTCAGAACATCAGAAGTTTGCAGTACTTATTTCGAGATTACATATTTTCCTTACTGGCAGAATATTGTATCTCTGTAGCTAGCATGAAAAACGACTATTGTGATATCAAAACATGAATTATTTATACAATCACCCTTTCTATCATGAATAAATATTTTGTAAATATAGTCTCATTTTCTTATGTTAAACTTTATGGTAGCTTGACAATTTTATGACAATACTACAACCAATTCTTTTCTTCCTCTTTTTAGATCACCATCTTCGTTTAGATTTTCTTCCTTTTCGAATTTAGATTTATCTCATCCAAGTTTTCAGATTTGTAATTTTTAGGTCACTTTTTTCAATCAAACAATTTTGAAAACCCGTTAAAAACTCAACTTCTTCGCAAAATTGAATTTTTTCCTAAGCTCTTTATAGTAACAGTTTGCTTTTAAGAACTATGCTTGGTTCTCAATACATTCCTAAAATATACTTCTTGATACATCCTGATAATAAACTATACTTTATATTAATATTATCATTTTTCTGCGCATACAATAGAGCCTCAAACATCCGAACTAATTAAAACAGAAGGTAGTTCGAATTTTCAAATTGTTCAGATTTTCGAAAATAACTGAGAAAACAACGTTTTAAAAAAATAGTGTTTCATTCATCAAATAAAGTGGTTATAGAATATATGTATAAACGTAACATACAATGCAAAACATAACGTTAGAATACGTTATTACATTTTTAAGCGAAATTTAACAAAAATTAACTTCTTATTTTTAACTGAACACAAAAGACATATTTATAATAATGTATATACTGGGGAGAAGCTGCTATAAAAAAATTAAGAACAAAGAAAATCAAACGAACTTCTGGAAAATACATCGACTTCTCGCGGGAAGTAAAAAACAAAAGCGAAGAAAACGCTTCAGTATTACTTGGAAAAGGGGGTTCAAGGACCTCACTGATTTTCAAAAATTTAAACTGAAGTCTTAAAAATAAGTTTTAGCTGACCTTCGATGATGTTGGTGGGAGGTTCAAGTCGAAAACGAGATTGTAGACTATAGTTTTGGCGGCGAAAGAAAAGGTGGGGTTCAGGGAGTCGACATTAGCAGTTTTTAGAAATTGAAGTTTTAAAAATGCACTTTTTTGAGTATTTTCTGTGATATTTATGGGGTCACGACAGTCGGAGAGGGTTTTATTTATTTATTTATTTATTTATTTATTTTATTAGTAGGGTTGTCCCACTATAAGAAATGTTTAAAATACAGTGAACTCTCACTTATACACCGCCTCATTTATGGGCCTTTTTCACTTATACGACGATTTTAAATGGACCCAGCACATTCCATAGCAAAATAATGATAGTATCATTCGTATATGCGTCGCTCTGAAGATAAATATTTCACTTATGCGCCGAATTTTCTGTAAAAAGTAATACAATGTATTTATTTTCTTTTAAAAAATATACAGTTTTCTTCACTTTCCTCTTTAATCTTTCGCCTTTATTGCTTACGGAAGGCATTTTTTCCGCAGGAACTAGAGTTCGGAAAGGGACAATTACCTATTATGGATCGTTTTAAAGGGAACAGTTTGCAATTAGGTATGCTATAGTTTTTGTTTTTTCTTCATCATTGCAGTTACATTACAGTAATTGCCGAACCGTAGTAATATGTCCCTTTTCAAGAGAAACATTCTTTTTCATTCTCTCATTAGAAACTTTGTTACGTTTTAGTCCTTAAAAATAGGTCTGTTCACTTATACGTCTCTCTTAACTTATGCGCCTTTTTCTGTTTGTCTCTTGGGACCGGCGCATAAGTGAGAGTTCACTGTTTAAAAACGTGATTACAGGCAAGTTTTTTAGAGTTACAAGAAGGGGCTGGGTTAAAGGACTCTCCAGCGTCAATTTCTCGAAATGGAAGTTTCAAAACAGAATTTTTAGACGATTTTCACAAAGATGTTTCAAAATAGGGAAAGCTCTTCCCCATTAATTTCTCTTAAAATGGACCTCCAACAATGTGTGTTTTATCTTTTTCTTTTTGGAAATTAAAAATGTATAAACGCGATTGTGGGCCATCTTTTGGAAGCGTCAGTGGAAATCATTCCAGGATCCATTCTTTCGTCATCGAAATTCCAACTAGCAATCTTGGACAGTAGCGGCGATTGGGGCAAAAAATTATTTGGAAGCTGTCATTTTTTTTTTCTTTTTTTTTTTTTTTTTAAGGCTATCTTTTGATTGCATAAGAAGTACAGTCTTCATAGGTTTTCTTCCATAAATGCTTCGGCATTGTAGTTTTAAAAACGCATTTTTAGTATAAGGCAGTAGCAGATGACGTCATCCTGGTAGACAAACAAACGCCACGTGCTGATGACAACTAAACACATTCGAAACGTCGTCTGCTTTTCGTACCAATGATTTGCTCAGTAATCTTTTTTCTTGTAAATTTGACTTATTTTGACCCGCTCTTTTTTTAATTTTGGCTTGTTTTATTTGTATTTCATGCTGATGTTTCATTTTCAACGCATCAATCATTAAAAAAAAAGTATCATTTGCTATAATCTCCGTGTTTTTAACCACTGGATTAGAATAACAACAAACTCACTGCTAATATGCTTGTTTTGATAGGATTTGATTGTTCCTAATGCATTAAATATTCATATGCTGTTGAGCTATCGATCCTTCTTTTTCTTTTTTTTTTTATTTGTATGGCAAGTTAGACGCGCATCAGCTTAAAATTCATTTTTACTTAATAAATACGGATCCTAATTGTTAATGATCTAGATTTTATCAATGTATCTTCCTTTTGCTTCGCTATGAAGGCTTTCACAAGACTCGGAATACATTTTACACTTAAAAAAGGACTGAAAAAAAAAACTGCGCACTCGCAATACCATGCTACACACATGGTAAACATGGTGTTGCTTCTCCTCCATGAACGGTTGCCAGGTTCCGTTGCTATGCAAAAATCACGTGTCTGCTACTGCCCTATAGTTTTGCCAGGAATGGAGAGGAGGTTAGAGGTTTCCATCGACGGGCTTTCTCCCGGGAATTCTTCGAAGCTGAAGCTGAAGTCTATTTTTTTTTCTTTGGGGAGGGTGTGCTTGGTGATATGAGAAAAAGGGTATGCGGTTCTTCCCCTAAAAAACTCTAAAATTTTATTTTGAAAACGCAAATTTTGGCCATTTTACCCAACCTTCGGAGTTTGAGGTCTTTCACGAAGATTTTACGAAATTAAAGTATTTAAAAAGCTATTTTAAGCTACTTTTAAGTGACTTAAAGAGGATGAAAGGAGTTTGGATGTCATCCCCCATACATTTTTTAGGTGATGAAGTCCTAAAATCTCAATTTTGGACTTTCTTTAGTGATTTCAGAGGACGATTCGAGGGACTTTTCAAATCGAGAAACTTTTTTCCAAATTGAAGTTAAAAAAAAAAAATAAAAAAAAAAAATGCTATTTATTAATGTAAGGATAAGGAGTTTTTATTTCCAGAAAAGATAACGATACTTAAACTGGAATCTTCAAACCGCTATATAACGCTATTCAAACGCTTCATAACGTTTAGCCCACTTCTGAACATAGAGGAAAGAATGTGTATTCGGAAAATTTTTTTGAAATTGGAGTCTTAAAATTGTAATTTTGAGCTGTCTTTGGTAACTTAAGAATTCAGATGGTTTCTCTGGAAATTTTTCGAATTTTTTTTTTCTTAAAAACGTTTAGGCGATCTTTGATGTTGAAAATCGGGAGGGGGGGGGGGCGCCTCCCGAATTGCCGCCACTGATCTTGCACGACGATAAATAAGATTATCCCTAAGAAATGTTTCGAAATTGAAGGCTTAAAGACGCAATTTTAATGCCATCGTTCGTAACTTCAGAAAAAAAAAAATTGGTTTTAGATATTCACCCGCAAAAATATTTCAAACAAAAGTTCTAAAAACGTAATTTTCGGCAACGTTTTGGTGGCGTTAATGAAAAGCTTGGGCAAAAATTCTGGATCTGCTTTTCTTCCCCGTTCCAAGTTTTTATTTATTTTAAATTTAAATTTTGTGGAAAAATCTTATTATATGTTTTTCTTTTCCAAAAACATTTTTTATCCGTTCAATTTTGAATAGGGCGGATTTTCACAGGCCTCTACAATTAATTGAATATTTTTCAGCGCACCGTGTATCCCGCACAAATGCTACGGAACACCCTTCCCAAAGTGAAATCAAAAAAAACCTGCAACCCCAGTTTTGGGGTTAAAAATTTTTTCCACCATTGAAAACTTTTTCAATGGCGCTTTTATACCGTGTTCACTTGTTCTCAGCTTTGGCAGGATTGCCGGAGCAATATTTTCTTACTTCTTGCAACTCGCAACTCCTTATATATATTTTTTTTATTTACTTGATTCATCATTCGAAACATTATTCGTAATAGCATAAATATAGGCAGAAAATGTGAGTGTCTACTCTCTAATGCAGCGTTTCTTAAACTTTTTACAAGTGGAACCCTTTTTGCTGTCCACTTTTTTGGCGGAATCCTTGTTTTTATTTCTATCCCCCCCCCCCCCTCACACAAAATTACGAATAACGGAGTAGTAAATTACACTCATTTTTTAAGGTAAGTTCCTTCAATTGATAATTACTTGTAATTTTTGAATTATATTTTATTCATTTACTAGCTGTGGGGCCCGGCGGCGAATTTAGAAACACGAGTCCGTTCGCCGATCTCGCTGATGGCGCTACGATCGATTGGCGAGGAAAAACTCGCGAGAACGGATTCATCGCCAACCGCCAGAGAACAGGTGTGCGCGCCTTGTTTAAAATTTATTAATGACCGCAAGGCTGCATTCATTTGAAAATATATTTTAGAATGACATGGCTGATTCCTAAAGAAATACTAGAGACTTTTGAGATTGAAGATGATGGGACGAAGACAGGAAAAGTTGTCCTTCGTTCCGCCAATATATCCAACTAGAGCCGCTATATAAACAGGCCGACGCATCAAGATTAAGTTTTACCACTTTGGATCCAATTCCTTAACTTTTACTTTCAAATTTTCATTGTTGCGGAGTAGGGTTACCAGAAAAAAAGTTTTGGCACATTGCTAAGCTTTGCCAAATCCACGTGCCGCTAATAATTGCTCATTCTGAAAAATTACCAAAACGCGATTACTGGCCAGAAAAGACAACCACTCAAACACACAAACACGAGCTGGATCCAAAGTGGTGAAACTTAATCTTGATGCGCCGGCTCGTATATATAGGGGCCTTATATCCAACAATTTAGGTGCACGTGCATTTATAAAAAAATATGAATAGCTGACATGCACGAAATTTATTATTGGACTAGAAAATAATCGCCCTCAAAGGTAATTTACTTTAATGTATTTCTAATAGTATTGTAACGAAAAACTGAATTAAACATTTTTAACATCAATATTTTTGTGTTTTATTCTTATTAAATAAAGAAAAACATGTATTTATTAGATTAGATATGTATATTTATGTAATGCTTATAGTAAAATAAATTGCACTGCAAGTGTCATTGTCAAAAAATTCATAACTGAGTTTCTATTCCCATTTTTTTCTGCTCATTTCAAAATTATCAGCAAACAGAGCTGACCTAAAATTTTCCAAATTAACTTTTTTAGTTTGGTTAATAAAATTAATTGAAGTATTAATTTAATTCATCAGATTTTTTTCCCTGTTTATACACTGTTTGCCTGAAATTTATTATCAAATAAAGCTAACTTTTTGATTCTTTGATATTGAGTGAATTTTTTTCTAGCAATGCCTTTT
>JAXGGA010011726.1:0-41364 GCA_038373865.1 Uloborus plumipes | reverse complement strand
ACAAACTAAATGTGTTTGCTATGCAAAATATAGATATTTATTAAATTCTTTATACTAAAAAGATATGGTGCTGCACATTGATCAAAATTAACAAAACTTATGAAAAAAAAAGATTTGCATAAACTTTTTATTTACGTGAGATGGAGTTGATAAGGAAACTTATTTTTTTCAAATTGATCAAATTGGAAATTGTTTTTAAAAATTGCAGTACGTAACGAAAGAATAATGCATTTTTTGTGAAAATTGTGCCAAGACGTTATTTTTCATTTTTGGCACTAAATTTGTACCTTCAAAAAAAAAAAAAATCACCCCCCCCCCCTTCATGGGACAAAGTAAAAACAGAATAGTTTTATAATGAGGTATTTCCTATTTAATTATCAAAAATATTTTTGATCAAATAAATGAGTCAATGAAAAGTGAGTCAGTAAATGAATAAATAAGGAAGCAATGTGCGAATAAGTAAGTAAATAAATTGTTCAATATATGAGAAAAAAAATGAATGTTTAAATGTATAACAGCGAGTGTACAAGAAAAATAAATGACTAAACAATTAGTAAATGAAGGAATGCAAAACATTTACTTAATAAATGTTAATGAAAGTACTTTAATAAGTAAACGAAATGAACTATTGCACTTAACCCCGTATACACTTGAATAATTGTACAAAACATTAAAATAACAATATAAGCTAAATATTAAATAAATAAATACTTCATCGAATAAGTAAGTCTCAACTAATATTTAAAATGTTAATAACAGGAACTATATCATTCAGGAACTATACTTTCTATCCAAATGAACATGAAGTTCTTCCAACAACTAATAGCAATTTTCTTGACATTGAAATGATGTTAATTTGAAGCTTAAGTAGCAAAAAGTTTTTTTTTAATCAAGTGGCAAGCAGGGGGGCCCCGAAACAAAACTTTTGGGAGAGGAAAAATGATCAATGTGCTGAATGAAGCTCCAATTTCACCTAATGATAAAATACAAGCACACGCACATGTTGTACGTGCATAGCGAGAAAAATCATTAGGCATCTTTTAAAAAACAATTCTAAAAACTAAAATGAACAAATAATCTCAGAGTTGCAACATTGTCTTCAAATTGCCGAATCGTCAGCAAAATATGCGGAATACGGAAATTATTGGGAGGTCACAGTGACCTCCCGTGATCTCCCGTCGAGGCGCTCCTGGTGGCAAAGGCATAAATAAAAGCAAGACATAGGTGTAGAAGGCAAAGTATAAATTTAAACAGTTCATAAGCTGTGTATGTTTAGTGATATACAGGGTGTCCACTCCTATCGTGGACCAATAGCTAATTTCTAAACCGTTAGAGATAAGCATATAGTTTATTTAGGAAAAAATCTCCAAATTACGAAAGGAATTTTGGGTCTATTCAATGTTTTTCAAAAAATCAAATTTTGAAAGAGTTACGAAATTTAAATTTTTATACAGCCCCCCAGTCCTATCAATCATATTTAGTAAAACATTCTTGACACTGTAACGTTTAAAACTAAAAAAAAATCACTGTTCTACCACAAAAATTGACCGAGTTATGACGTTTTGAAAAATCAAGATTTTGCATTATTTCATGACGTCATCGAGAGATCGCTTAAGGGACCGTATGCAAAATCCTTCAAAATCTTGATATTTCAAAACGTCATAACTCGGTCAATTTTTGTCGTAGAACAGTGATTTTTTTTTAGTTTTAAACGTTACAGTGACAAGAAGGTTTTACTAAATATGATTGATAGGACTGGGGGGCTGTATAAAAATTTAAATTTCGTAACTCTTTCAAAATTTGATTTTTTGAAAAACATTGAATAGACCCAAAATTCCTTTCGTAATTTGGAGATTTTTTCCTAAATAAACTATATGCTTATCTCTAACGGTTTAGAAATTAGCTATTGGTCCACGATTGGAGTGGACACCCTGTATATTTTAAGTATCAAATATAGCAGACGTTGACAGAAGTCGCATTTTATTTTTATTCGAACAATAAATTTTTCTGAAAAATACAGAGCAACAGAGTTAAGTTGATTTTTTAAACTGCTGAAAGTCTCTTCTTCTCAATATGAAGTATAATTCCAACACCCTTTGGAATGAATGGCTACCAAGAGAACAGTTTTGAAAACCAATTGTCGTCTTATTTCAGAAACAAATTTAGTGGCTCTCCCTGAAATATCGCACTTTTTCTTTTGTCCAATGCTGCAGTTTTGTTTCTGATAGAAAAAAAAAGTTTAGAAAACTGTTGACATATTGGGGTCTAAAACGTGGAATTAATTTATTACGGAATTAAATGTCACAATTAAAATATATAAATTAGATTATGCTGCACCAACCAGCTGAGATGTAAAAGGATGCCCTTTTAATTGAAAGAATTTTATCAATTACAGCTTTGTGAAACCGTTGAACAAGCTGTTATTCGCCGATTTGATGCACATGATTGTTTATACACTACTTTCCAAAAATAGGAGTTGGTGAGTTTTTCATGCTTTATTTAATACAAACACAGCTACATTATCAGGGTTTAGTTAAGACCATACGGCATTTTGTTAGAATTTAAAGATCTACACTAAAAATACTGATGTTTTTACATTATAATACAGCTAATTTTACAGAAATAAACGGCAAACATTGCTAATTTCACAGTAATAAACTGTAAAATTGCTACTTTTACTGTACTAAACCGTAAAACTGTAATTTTAGAGTAATAAACTGTAAAATTGCTACTTTTATTGTACTAAACCGTAAAACTGTAATTTTAGAGTAATAAACTGTAAAATTGCTACTTTTACTGTACTAAACCGAAAAACTGCTAATTTTACAGTAATAAACTGTAAAATTGCTCATTTTACCGTTCATTACCGTGCATTTTACAATTTCAAACTGGATCCAGTATAATACTGATGTTTTTACATTATAATACAGCTAAATTTTACAGCAATAAACTGCAAAATTTCTAACTTTATAGTAAGAAATTGCAAAATTGCTAGTTTTGCATTTTATTACTGTGCATTTTAGTTTTAAATTGGAAACTCGGCTGCCAGAATTATACTGTAAAAACAACAGTTCATTTTTTGCAGTGCAGTAAAATATGCAAAAACACTTTCATAAAAACTGCAAAAAGAAGAAAAAAAAACCAAGTTGTACCAAAAATGGCTGGTTTCATTTTCAGCAGATGTAAAACAAAAAGACTTCATCTAAAAACCACAACGAGTGCACAGAGATGGTTTCCTCGGCTTCATATTAATGGTTCTGATGCTGCACTTTCAACAACAAATTATTAATATGCAAAGTATAACTTTTATTGCTTCCTATTATGGAAGCAATTTTTCTTCGGTAGTTCAGCGAAAAATGATCACGCCACGGCCATAGGAAATACTTACCGATTAAGGAATCGATTTGGATGAAAAATTCCCCTGTAAGTAAATTGAACAGTAGTAACTCGAGGAACCGCTTTGTAATTAATGGTCTGTTTTTATGCTCTCTTCTACCGAAATTATTAAGGTTCCTTATTCTTATAAGAATTAAATATCTTCCGGTGAGTAATTTGACATTTATAAACACATATTAGCAGGAAGAAATAATTTTTTAGACATTTTTTATGGGGATAATTGCTGCGAGGTAATAAAGAAAAATATATTTTTTTGCCTTTATTAAATTAATTATTTTAGTTTCCCTTTAAAAAAGCAGTTCAGCTTCTTTAAATGTTAACTAAAAAGGTAAAAAAAAATCCTAAAGCGTAAGTAATAAATTAACATTAAAGTCTAAGCTTTGCATCAATTGGCTTATTAATAATTTCTACAGTTTGATAAAACATTTAACGTTAACTAATGATCTGTTTTTATTTCTATTTAAAGAAAAATAATAATATAAACTAATAAAAATAAACAATATATTTGCTACTAAATAGTAGCAAACATGTTGCATTAAAATGTTTAGAGTTTGGTAAATGAGTAAAAGCAATTTTGAAACGATTAAGTAGTATCATGTACATGAAAATACTATGTCACTGAACTGTACAGAATGCATGACTGCATTCATTTATTTAGTATAAACTATGCACATCAAATGCTTTTTCTGAAACGTTGGCCTTTTTAGAAGCAAACAGTTCGCCCTTTTCTGATCGAAGCTGTGTTGAGAAATGTTGCTTCTTGTTATTTGAAGTTCAATGTTATACAAATATTAGTTGAAGACACAGCCGCCTCCGATAACTCTCACAATCCGTCTGTGAGGATTGGTGTACACCGCCTTCGGCGATGTCCGTCAAGGACTTCGCTTCCTTCTTGGGCACATAACTTAATCAGCAGTTCATTATTTACTTCTCTTGTTGCAACGGTGACATGGTTTATGAAATTCCACGGAAAGCGACAAATATTTCGGTACCAGAGTCTAATCTCAGCTTTCTTTCGAGCTTGAGGAATTTGAATGACATTCATACGTAATGAGATACGGTCAGATTGTAATATAATAAATAGTATGAGTGTTGTACTTGGTGCAATATTGCTCACCATAAATTCAGAGCTCTTTTTATTCCTTCGCTTTCATGAAATTTAACAGATTGTCACTTTTCTCCCCTTTTATAAAGTTTAATAAAATATTATTTTCCAAAAACTGTCACGTGATTGACAAAAACGAACTACATATTTATAATTAGCATAATAAAATGCACAAAAATAAACTCCTACTTTGCAGAAAATATTTACTGAGTGGAACTTTTCAGACTTTCGACATTTATAGTTCAAGAAAATGGTAAAAACCAAATATTTCAAAAACTGCTATTGATATTGTTACAAATCTTGTAAATAGTTGTTGTTTTTCCTGCCTTGCATCATTTTCATTAGTTTTGGTTTTATCTGACGTCATGTTGCAAAAGTATCTGAAGATATCACTTTTATCACTTGTATACCGGCCCTGTAACACTTTGCAGTTTTTACACTTGCCCTAACTTTAATAAGCGTGAAGACATTTTCGCGCTGAGTGTGTTTTTGTTTTCTTTTTACTAGAAGTTTCGTGAATGGCTTGTTCGAATTTATGAATAAACAGAATTCTCCAGATATTTCTAGAACGTAGTAGAAATGTCCTTCAGAGTATAAAAAGCTGGCCTTGAACACAAGTCAGTCAGTTGTTTTCAGATTTGATCTGGTGACTCGTTTTCGTTCGCTTGGCGAATGGTTGTTTTACTTTTGTAATTGCTTAATTACTGTTCACGTTTGATACGTGGTGCTGAGTTACTGTTGAGAGTACAGTGTACTGTTTTGCTACCTAATTGCTGGATGTTTAGCAATTGTTTCCTGCTCATATTGTAAATAGTGTAAATACTTGTAAATAAATTTATAGTTACTTCCTCAAGATTGGAATGCTCATTTGAAGAAAGTTGAAGGTGCTACGGACTCGTTACAATTTTGGCGCCCAACGTGGGGCATCTTCAAGGACTTTCTTGGAATTACCTGTGAATTCGGACTTTTCTTCCTAAGGACTTTTTGACTTCGGAATTTTATGGTGATTACTCGAGCAATGGAGGAACAACTGCAAAAACTCCTTGATGCGATCAACGCTGTTAAAAGTGACATGACTGCGAATCAAGAACAATTAAAAAATGACATGGCTGCGAATCAAGAACAATTAAAAAATGATCTGGCAACAAATCAAGAACAATTAAAGAGTGATTTAACCGCGAGCATAACTTCAAGTCAAGAAGAAATTAAGAGCGATCTAACGTCAATGAAAAGTTTGGTGGAAACTAAATTTACCAACATAGAAAATAAAGTGGAGGTTCTAGAAGAAAAAGTTGACAGCGTTGAGAACCGAATCACCACAGTAGAAAACCATATGGAAAAGAAAATTAAAGAACTTGAATCGAAATTATCAGCATCCTGCAACAACTCAAGTGACTGTGTAGCTGCAGCTGGAACTTTTCGTTCATCCATTAAACTGGCCACATTTGACGGGAAGACCTCGTGGAATATTTACAAGAAGCAGTTTCTCATCGTTGCAGAAGCAAACTCCTGGGACTCTTCCACGAAAGCCTGTCACCTCGCAGCCTCGCTGAGAGGGGATGCAGCCGACATACTACAGACCTTCCCAGAGGACAAGCACCGTGACTTCGAAGCCTTATCATCGGCCTTGGAGCTTCGCTTTGGCGAATCCTGCCAAAAAGAATTCAGCCAACTTCAGCTCAAATCCCGACTCCAGAGGGCTGGAGAGACTTTGCAAGTTTTTGCAGCAGACGTTGAGAGGCTTTCCCATCTCGCCTTCTCGGACTGTCCTTCGGGTGTTCGCGATAGCCTGGCCCTGAACTACTTCATAGACGGAGTGCGAAGTCCAGAAATTCAGACGGCTCTCCGGATGGCGGACATTAAAGATCTTAAATCCGGTCTGGTCTACGCAATGAAGTTCGAGGCTGCACAGCAAACATCCCGCAAGAATCGCCATTCAATCAGGGGCGTGGAAGTGAGCGCCCAGGATTCGAACTTAACTCGTCTCTCGGAACTTGAGCGACAAATGAAAGAGATGTCGGGGACCCTGAAGAAGATTGCAGCTCGCAAAGACCAAAGTAGACAACCACTGAAGTGTTGGAAATGTGGCGGTGAGGGCCACGTACGAAGGAACTGCGAAGCCCGCCAAGAAACAAGAGGGAAGGGTACCTCTTCCTCTTCAGCTCAGGAAAACTAAGCTATGGCAATCTCGCGGGGCGGAGGTCGCCAAATTGGAATGAGCCCCATCCCAAAGTTTTCCAGATTTCCTCAAGAAGTGGCGGCTGCAATGGACTCTTCATTTACGCATATGTGAATGGGTTTCCCTGCGAAATGATTGTGGACACAGGAGCCAACGTTTCCATTATTAGGACTGATGTGGCTCATCGATTTGGACTCAAGATCTTATGGACGCCGCCCTGCGTTACTCTCCAAACTGTGACAGGTGACAAAATCGAGATTGAAGGAAAAGTGAACTTAGAAATAATGTTCGGAAGCGCCACTTACCATCACACGGCATTCGTCGCTGACATTACAGATCCCTTCATTCTCGGACTGGACTTTTTGAGAAAATTTGATTTTTCTATCGACTTTAAAAATAATGAGCTGCACTCGATGAGGGAAGACATAGCAATTTTCAATGCTGAAAATAACTTAAAATCCGCTCATCAAATAATAGCCCAAACAGATTTATTGATTCCCCCAAGATCAGAAATACTAATACCTGGCTCCATCAATGAAAACAACAGCTTTAAATTCGGCCTAATTGAATATCCTAACCAGAGTAATAGCCCAAAAGGAGTACTAGTGGCATCTACACTTGTGGACCTTTCAAGGAATACTTTTCCTGTGAGAGTCGCCAATGTAAGTGAAAGACCGAGGAATATCAAGAAAGGAGAAGTGTTGGCAACTTGTACTCCCGTAAACTGCATCATCAGAAAAATTGATTCCTCCGAGACTGTGTCTTCCGAGTCCTTGAATTCGAAATTAATTGGGAGTGCACCATTATCGACGGATCAAAGATACGCTGCGGAAAAGTTGGTGGACAACTTCAAGCAGGTGTTTTCATCTACATCCGAGGATGTTGGTCGCACGAATTCAACGCAGCATAGAATCGACACTGGAGATCATCCCCCTATCAAGCAGCATCCAAGACGACTACCGTTCGCCAAGAAGGAAGAGGTTGAGATCCTCTTGAAAGAGATGCAGGAGAATGATGTCATCGAACCCTCATCCAGTCCTTGGGCATCCCCTATCGTCTTGGTCCGAAAGAAAGACGGCTCCACCAGATTTTGTGTTGACTACCGACGCCTGAATGACATCACCAAGAAGGACAGTTACCCTCTTCCACGGATCGATGACACTCTGGATACCCTTTCCGGACACAAGTGGTTTTCGACCCTGGATTTCAAGAGCGGCTACTGGCAGGTGGAGATACACCCCGACGACCGAGAGAAGACGGCGTTTACAACCGGACAAGGCTTGTGGCAGTTCAAAGTGATGCCCTTCGGCCTCTGCAATGCGCCAGCCACGTTCGAGCGTCTTATGGAGTCAGTGTTACGAGGACTTTCTTATGAATCCTGTCTTGTCTACTTGGACGACATCATCATCATAGGACGCAGTTTTGAGGAACATTTGGCTAATCTTAGGATGGTGCTGCAAAAGCTTAAGGAAGCCAACCTGAAGTTAAGCCCGTCCAAATGTAATTTGTTCCGCCGTGAGGTGAACTACCTTGGTCACATTATCTCTTCCGAAGGTGTACGAACAGATCCAGATAAGGTATCTGCAGTCAAGAATTGGAGCCGCCCCGAAAATGTCCATCAGCTGCGAAGTTTCCTGGGGCTCTGCACGTACTACAGGAAGTTTGTGAAGGGTTTTTCCAACATTGCACGACCTTTGCATAAGCTGACGGAGAGCAAACAAAAATTTGAATGGTCCAAAGAATGCGAGGATGCATTTCTACAGCTAAAGGAGGCTTTAACATCAACGCCTATTCTCTCTTATCCTCAGCCTGAAAAATCCTTCATACTTGACACTGATGCGAGCCACGAGAGCGTTGGAGCTGTTTTATCTCAAGAAATAGACGGTAACGAACATGTCATCGCTTACTGGAGCAAATGCTTATCCAAGTCGGAGCGAAATTATTGTGTCACGAGAAAGGAATTGCTCGCCATAGTTAAAGCTGTAGAACATTTCCATCATTACCTCTACGGCCGTAAATTCCTGCTCCGGACTGATCATGCCTCTTTAACTTGGCTGTTGAATTTCAAGAATCCAGAGGGCCAGGTAGCCAGGTGGATACAGCGGCTCCAGGAATATGACATCGAGATTAAGCACCGAAAAGGTTCGTCACACGGTAATGCTGACGCATTATCAAGAAGACCTTGTTCCGAGAACTGCCATTATTGCTCCCGAACTGAGAAACAGTACGGGATGACAATCCCTACTGCCTGTCAAGTTACTGCTACTTCATCATCTTCAGATCCTGATCCATGGAGTGACGACCAAGTTAGAAAAGATCAGCTTGAAGACCCAGACCTAAAGCCTATCATAGAGTTAATGGAAAAGGACAGTCGGCGACCTAGTTGGCAAGACGTTTCTATCTACAGTCCTGCAACGAAGAGATACTGGGCTCTATGGAAATCTCTCCAGTTGCGAAATGGCGTCCTGTATCGGAAATGGGAATCTGACGATGGTAAAGCATTCAAATGGCAGTTACTCATTCCCAGATCAAGAATTCCAGACGTTCTAAAGGAATTGCACAGTAGTCCGACTGGAGGACACTTTGGTATCCTGAAAACCCTCCACAAGGTTCGAGAGCGCTTCTTCTGGAGCAAGGCGAAGGATGACGTGGAGAAGTGGTGTCATTCTTGTGACGCCTGTGCTGCCCGTAAAGGACCGAAAAGAAGAAACCGCGGGAAACTACATCTTTACAACGTAGGAGCTCCTTTCGAACGAATCGGGATCGACATTCTTGGTCCTCTACCGAAAACTACTGATGGGAACAAATACATCCTCGTTGCCATTGACTATTTCACCAAATGGCCCGAAGCATATTCCATTCCGGATCAAGAAGCTACCACTGTAGCAGAGACTCTAGTCCAGCATTGGATCTCGAGATATGGGACACCTTTGCAGATCCATTCCGATCAGGGAAGAAACTTCATCTCTGCTGTGTTTAAGGGCCTATGTGATATTCTCAAAATTGAGAAAACTCGAACGACACCACTACACCCACAATCGGACGGCATGGTGGAGAGATTCAACAGGACAATCCTTAATAATCTCTCGCTTATGGTCTCCAAAAATCAACAGGATTGGGACAAGAAACTTCCTCTGTTCCTGCTGGCCTACCGCAGTGCTGTCCACGAGACCACCGGATATTCCCCATCACAGATGCTCTTCGGCCGAGAGCTTCGGCTGCCTTGTGATCTCGTCTTCGGTCTCCCTCCAGATGCGCCTTCATCGCCTGAGGAGTACGTCCAGGATCTCCAGGCCCGGTTGGAGGACGTTCATCACTTCGCACGGGAGCGAATCAACATCGCGACGGAGAAAATGAAGACCCGATACGACACAAGGTCCACTGGCCATGACTTTCAAGAAGGTGACAAGGTGTGGCTATGGAATCCCATCCGACGTAAAGGTCTGTCACCCAAATTGCAGTCGCATTGGGATGGACCCTACACAGTCCTTCACCGGCTGAACGACGTCGTAGTGAGGATCCAGAAGTCATCACATTCAAAACCTAGGGTTGTACATTATGATCGGCTAGCCCCATACTATGGCCATAGTTCGTAAAGTAAAACTAAAGCTACCATGGTAATTTGTTTGTAAATTTTGTGTATAACTTTTGCCTTTAATTGTCTGTAATATTACTTCATCAATGTTATTATTTCTTTCATGTTCTCATTGTTATTTTTTATCATGTTTATGATTGGTCATCTTGTAATGTGTGCACCTGTAAATTTTCCCTTGCTTCCTTTCTGGGGATTGTACTGCCCGGGACGTGCAGTCCTTGGGAAGGGGGCAATGTTACAAATCTTGTAAATAGTTGTTGTTTTTCCTGCCTTGCATCATTTTCATTAGTTTTGGTTTTATCTGACGTCATGTTGCAAAAGTATCTGAAGATATCACTTTTATCACTTGTATACCGGCCCTGTAACACTTTGCAGTTTTTACACTTGCCCTAACTTTAATAAGCGTGAAGACATTTTCGCGCTGAGTGTGTTTTTGTTTTCTTTTTACTAGAAGTTTCGTGAATGGCTTGTTCGAATTTATGAATAAACAGAATTCTCCAGATATTTCTAGAACGTAGTAGAAATGTCCTTCAGAGTATAAAAAGCTGGCCTTGAACACAAGTCAGTCAGTTGTTTTCAGATTTGATCTGGTGACTCGTTTTCGTTCGCTTGGCGAATGGTTGTTTTACTTTTATAATTGCTTAATTACTGTTCACGTTTGATACGTGGTGCTGAGTTACTGTTGAGAGTACAGTGTACTGTTTTGCTACCTAATTGCTGGATGTTTAGCAATTGTTTCCTGCTCATATTGTAAATAGTGTAAATACTTGTAAATAAATTTATAGTTACTTCCTCAAGATTGGAATGCTCATTTGAAGAAAGTTGAAGGTGCTACGGACTCGTTACAATATTGAAATTACTTTATGCATTTTGCAATTATTATGCTTTTGTTATTTTCTTGTTAAAACTACTTCATTTTTTTTTATGAGGTATTCTTGAGAATGCCCTTTTTGATATTTTCAGAAGTATGTTCAATGTTAGCTTAAAATAGTTAAATTATTACCAACAGTCTGTGGTGTCGGTGACAAACTTGTGTCATGTTATTATTTCGCTAAGAAAATGTTTCTTTATTACCTGCTTTTGGTGTTTTAATAAGAAGAAGCTGACAAAATGTGCCCTTCGCTAAATTGTCAATTGAAATTATATACCGTCTTGTTTTTGTGTGTCAAACGTAAAGGAACACTGATGAATGCAATGCGTCAAGGCCAAAAAGTGCATCGACCGATTTTCTTTTCAACCGAAGCAGATGAAAATGACATTAGTATCTAATTATGTCAATCGGCAATCGAAAACATTTTAGACTCGGGTTTTTCTCATTAGTGTGTTGGTGGAAGAATTTGTTCAGTCAACAATGAAGGAAGAAAAATCTGAGTTATGAGACGAAAAAAACAAACAGCTCATTGGAGTTTCTTTAAGAAACCTGGGAAATTAGAAATGTATCAAATTTAGTCATTTTGTGGGTAAGTATTTGATAGAAATGCTTTTAATTTTCATCTTAATAAATAGTTTTAGAAAATAAAATTGTTCTTCTATTAGAATAAGTACGAAGTAGATTCAGTTTAGTCTATTATTTTATGACAAAAAAACTACCACACTGGTGACCAGAGGTTCCAGTTTAAAACTGTAAAATTCATAGTAATAAACTGATAAACTGCATAATAAGAATTTTACAGTTTATTACTGTGAAATTAGCCATTAACAGTTTATTATTGTAAAATTAGCAGTTTTACAGTTTATTACCATATTAATAGCTGTATTATACTGTAAAAACAACAATATAATACTGGCAGCAGAGGTTCCAGTTGAAAATTGTAAAATTCACAGTGATAAACCGTAAAACTAGCAATTTTACAGT
This sequence comes from Uloborus plumipes, assembly GCA_038373865.1. Lineage (NCBI taxonomy): Eukaryota > Metazoa > Arthropoda > Arachnida > Araneae > Uloboridae > Uloborus > Uloborus plumipes. The sequence continues at coordinate 29,234 of JAXGGA010011726.1, read as the reverse complement.
TTATTACTGGAAAATTAGCAATTTTACAGTTTATTACTATTAAATTAGACGTATTACACAGTGAAAACAACAGTTTTTTTTTTTTTTTGTAGTGCGTAAACATATTATACTGTTAAAAATGCTGGAGTCTTTTCTGGTAAATGTTACTGTAAAATGTAGCGTTAAAGCACAGACATTTTTTACAGTAAATTGTACCGATAAAAAAATTGCGATTGCAGCGCCAATTGATTACCACGTGACTTTTTGTGAGAAACCCTATTTCCATTCTCCTTATGTGTCTTATCCGGTACCGCGGATAGTAAAGTAGTGTGGAAAATATTGGGTCCCGGGTTCGATCGTTGTCGTTCCTATCTGCCGCTTTTTAATTCTCGTTTTGTCTTCCGTAAAATTTTACAGTTTAAAAGTATTTTACGGTAAAAGTAACTGGCAACATGGATGCCAGTAACTTTTACCGTAAAATTTCAGGGACATTTTTAACAGTGTAGTTAACTATTAACTCGTTTTATTTTTTTAACTTGCCAACGAAATTTTTTGTTTGTGTAGCAATTATTTAATTACCGAAAACTTTAGTTAACTAAACAGCAAGTTTTAAATCCATCTATTGACCTACTACAGGGTGGCCCAGAAGTCACTTTACTTTACATTTTGAAAATTGAATAACTTTTTCTTAACTGACTATATTTAATTAATTCTTTTTTATTACAAAGCTTAGAGTGTGTAAGTTAGTTCTGACTTAGTGACGAAAGATAATGTCTCTTAAATAGCCTCCATTCTCGTCTTCACAAAGTCGAGCTCTTTCTAAGCTATTCTCCATGACACTTCTTAACATCTGAGGATGTAGGGAAAGAATTTCCTGTCGTATGTTTGCCTTAAGTTCTTGAATAGTTCGGGGCTTATTTGCATACGCGTCACTAAGTTCCTTATTGCAGGCCTACTAGGGGGATGTCGAACACTAAAATGGCGCATATACGATCTTTGCGTTGCAATAATTGACAGTCCATTTTCAAAGTAAAATTCAATTATCTTCACTCGTAGTTCTGTTGTAAACTTATCCATGCCAAAAATTTCCAAGGATTATATTTTTTAATTCTGAAAAGAGAGAAAAAAAAAAACATATTAATAGAATAAAAGTTATTTAATTTTCAAAATGTAAAGTGACTTCTGGGCCACCCTGTATAAACGAAACATAATATTATAAACTGCATTATCATAGTCTCTATTGCTTAAGAAAACTAGTCAAAGAACACAAAAAGACAGCTAAGCTCCGGTGTTATTCAAAAAAGACAGCAGAATATCTCAGCTATATTCTATTCATAGCTGAATAAAATGTCTTCGCATATCACACATTTCCAGCGAAACGAGGGTGATACTTCGGAAGCAAAATAGGCACCGAGTTCGGAATTTGTTTTTAGGAGAAACAGCTGATTGGATTTCGAGCCATCCCCTTGGCGGCAATATACCTCAAGCTGCGTTCGATTTTTATAGTTTATATGCGCATATTCTTACATTTCGGTTTCTTTCCGCTTTTTTGATCAGAAGGTTTCAGTTTTATATTCAGTAAAAAATAATTTATTGCAGTTCAATATATTCTTATTTTCAAATAAAGATATGTATATTTAAAATACATCTCAGATTTTATAGTGCCAAAAAGTGGAAAATTTTTATGGTTTCGTTTTACACACAGCGCGAAAGATTGGCGCAACACTTTTCAGTCTATTTGTTTTATAATACATTGTATTAAAGTGTACATTCAGCGAAATTTACAAATGCGCTTTCGTAATAAAGAAATCGTTGGTTTCTATGCGTACACTGCAAATAAAAAATCTTGTATGCTACATTCTTTTAGATTTACATAACAAGTTGAAAAAAAAATCTGGTATGGTCCCCACACTAGTACTTTTCTTTTACTGCGCAAGATAGCAATTCAAACATTTACACCCCTAGTTTACCACGAAACAATGCAAAAAACGTTTTACAATGATTCATTTTCTAAATATCGTCGATTTTAACATCATTCAGTGGATTTTTCGCAAAATAACGCCAATAGCGCCAAATCGAACCCAAATTCAAAAAAAAAAAAAAAAAAAATTTCTTGAAATTTGTCGCTAACTTGGCGATATGTCGCCAAGCTGGCGTCAAACACTTGTCGACCAGAAGTTTGGCTCTATATTGCCAAGTGCTAGCGCCAATTTATATCACTTTTGTCTGTATTGAAATTAACACTTGGGGATATTCGAATGAAACCATAAGGGGAGGTGCACAACTAGACCCCCCTCAGAGCCTACACACCAAACTAGAAGCTTCTACGGCATATAGTTTTTGAGTTATGCGACATACATACATACGCACATACATACGCACACACATACGCATAGAACGCACACACATGCGCACATACATACGAAACAAACAGACGTCACAAGAAAACTCGTCGTAATTAACTCGGGTGTAGTTGAAAAGGAGTTTTTGGCTGGTTATATGTTGGTAGGTACATATGCACGTGCTGACATGTCGAAAAAAATTCTGAACATTCATTCGGGGGTGAGCAAAATCAAAATTTAGACTCTCAATTTGAGTGATATTTTTTTTGCGATCACAATACTTCCTTTACTACGTAAAAGGAAGTAAAAACTTGTTTTTATAGTATACTAGCAGTACCCGCACGGCGATGCCCGTGCAACAAATGTAAAGGAAGTTAACTAAATAAAGTTTAATTCACTCTAACCCTCTAAAGTAAAATTATTATATTTGATTCAAATGTGCTCCCCAACCTTTTGAATTCCACTAAAAGTCATATTAAAGTTTAAATCAATTCTCCAAATAAACGTTTCAATGGAACTTTTGAGATAACTGTAGTGGCAAGATTTTCGAAAACTCTCAACGAACACAGCAATTTTGCCCTTGAAGTTTAACATAATCCACCGATTTAACCGTAATTTCAATGTAAAATTGGTCGCCAAATTTAAATTTATTAACATAGGGAACCGATTGTGTCAGGTAGCTCAGCCTCAACCATTCTTCCATGATTTTAATGTGAACATTAAAAGGCAAGAAATATAATGTCTTTCGCACCATCTCTTTGAAGTGAATATAATCTATAACAGTAACCCTCAAATAAGCAAGATTTCCCTGGCTGGCAGGTTTGGTAAATTTCCAGATTGTTGCCAAACTTTACGACGCCAAATACGAAGAGTAACTTCATAGCGGTGTTACCGAAAATGTCAGAATGGAACTAATAAAAATTTAGGTTTGGCGGCATTATATACATGTTTTAAACATGCAATAAAATACTTTTTAGACTGCAAACAACTACTGTTCCTTCACAGAGCGTTTTCTTTTTCTTTAATTTGGAGAAAGAAGTGTTTCACTGGCTGGGAGGTTTGGTAAATATCCCTATTGTTGCCAAACTTTACCACGCCAAATACGAAGAGTAGCTGATAGCCATCGCTATTTTTTTAACAATAATAGTTCCATTCTGACATTTTTCGTAACACCAAATTTTGAGGAATTCAACTGAATAAATTTAAATTCCCTCCGACCCCTCTGAACTAAAATTATTATATCCTTTAGTTCAAATGCGCTTCATCTTTTAAACTCCACTTAAAGTCATGTTAAAGTTTAAATCAATTCGCCAAATAAATCAAAAAGACAGAAAATTAAGAAAGAAATAAGAGATATTAAACATTCAAATTGAATAAATTTTCAAGGCTTAAATCTATACGCACAATTTTAACCACAAAGTAACTTCAGGGACAAAAGAGCAGCTGATTAGGAAAATGAACCTAGTGTTTCAGTACTGCGTACATAGTTAAGCCTTGAAAATTGACTAAATTTGATTAATTAATATCTCCTGTCCTAATTAACGGACAGAAACGTGCTAAAACTTTTCTTTTTCAGAAAAAAAAAACCCTTTCCAACGATATATAATGTTTTGGGGTGGGGGGAGGTTTTCTCCCCTCAATTATGGCGGATACACCAAAAATGAGACTAATTAATTAATTTAAAAATAACTAATTCGAAATTAAAAATTTGGGCTTCGAGGTGCACGAGGGCGGGGTACGTTCGAATTTTTGAGCCAAGTTTCAGGTCCGTAGGTGCTGTGGGGGCTTCTGGCCAGCGGTTACAAACGTACAAACAGACAAACGAACACCGTCATCTTTATATATATAGAATACTGAGCAATAGGGTGGGGCGAAAAATAAAAAGTTTTTCAGAGCAACTTCTAATAGTTGCCAAAAGTTGTCTTTGGTGATAGTTAGCTTTTGTGCAAAATTTGAGAAAAATCGGTTTATATCTTCAGGGGGCGCTGCGATCGCAAAGTTTAACCATAGCTTTGTTATGGATTTTATGGTTAAAATATCAAAAAGAATGCCTTTAGCTAGTCTCTTTGCGTTTTTTTTACTCAAAAGATATTTTCATGCATTCAAAGCATATGAAATGACTCACAAACATAATTTTATATGATATATTTATATTTCAAAAAAACACTTTTTTCCACGTTTTTGTTTCTTTTTAAATGCTTGAAATAGTATAAAAAGATCATATAAAAATTTTTTTTGTGAGTTATTTCATATGCTTTGAATGCATGAATATATCTTATGAGTAAAAAAAATTTAATGAGATTAGCTGAAGGCATTCTTTTTGATATTTTGACCATAAAATCCATAACAAAGCTATGGTAAAAGTTTGCGATCGCAGCGCCCCCTGAAGATATAAACCGATTTTTCTCAAATTTTGCACAAAAGCTAACTATCACCAAAGACAACTTTTGGCAACTATTAGAAGTTGATCTGAAAAACTTTTTATTTTTCGCCCCACCCTACTGAGCAACCAAGGTTCCAGTTCAAAACTAAAATGTACAGTAATTAGCAATTTTACAGTTTATACTGCAGCAAAGGTTTATATATTATTAACAGTTAACTGCTTTGTTTTCTTCAACTCAATGTAAAAGCGTTAATTAGAAGTTTTTCAGACATATATCCCTCATGTCTCTCACAAGCTATAAAAGTATCATATCACAAATATTTGCAAAACTGTCGTAATTAGAATCAAGAGGAGTAAAGTTGTTCTGAAATCTTGGCCTTTCAAAGTTAAATGGATAATAAATAAATTACTTTCTTTTAACTTACCAAGTTATTAGTTTTATTTTACCTTGTAATATCGAAGAACACATTGCAGATACTTTCTTTTTCATATGCATTTATGACCACTTTGGTCCATACACTGAAAAAAAAAATGCTATTGTTTTTACAGTATAATACTGCCAGCAGAGGTTCCAGTTCAAAACTGCAAAATGCACAGTCATAAACTGTAAAACTAGAAATTTCACAGTTAATAACTAAAATTAGCAATTTTACCAGTTTATTACTGTAAAAACAGCATTTCTTTTTTGCAGTGTAAAATCAGGTAAAGTACCGTAAAGTCGGGTTACTTGGACCCTAGGGTGTTACTTGAGCCCATTACAGTAAAATGATAAAATCTAGGTTTGGTACTTATTAGTTGAAGACTTGCACGTAATTCCTCGTTTCTCCGCTAGGTAGAAGCACTCTGCAGTTTCTAACGCTGGTACCAAACCCAGATATTATCATTTTACTGTGGGCTCAAGTAACCCCATTGTGGGTCCAAGTAGCCCGACTTTACGGTACATTAAATCAGTTGTTAAATTTTAAATGTAAGCAATATTTTCAAAACATTCAGACCACAATTACAATTGTTACGTTTATCTCTATCTCTACTAGTCACCCATAAATATTAATTTGGAGCAAGTTTTTTACCAAAGAAAATGATAGTCCCAACCAGATCGTAGATATTCAGCAAAAAAGTTTCTTTTTTCCTTAAAAATGCTGCTTCTTCAAACCTTACAGTTTCTTAAAGAGCTTAAATATTGAAATCAAAATCGTTGGAATGCTTCAAAAAATATTGCTGTATTGGTTTCCAATTTGGAATGAAGAACGACTTCTGGATAGTTGATGGCTTTCTGAGACAACGCTTGGTGTTACTACTTTAGAATCCCAAATTCTCCTTTTCTAAATCTGTATAAAACTCTTGGGTCATGAATCAAGGTGTCGATAAATCTTCGGTTATATGTTTCAGGAGAAATTTCAAGTACAAGGTCAATCCACTGAAAAAGAAAGATAATGGTGTAAAGCTATTGCAGTGTTTTGAAGATTATTTTTATGACTCTTTTTTCAAAAACGTGATATGAGTAACAGATCTAAAAGAAATATATATTATCGCAATTCGTTTTATAACTTGGATTTTACAGAAAAATCCTGTTAAAATCCTATAAACAGCGGTGTTAAAAGTTTTCTAATGTTTTCAACCGTTTTCTAGTGATATACTTTGTACTTCATATTAGGCAGCTTATAATCTACATTTTGAAACTCATTTAGTCAGCAATTGAGCAATTTTGGTTTATCCAAAATTTGATATTACCTTTATCATATTTTTAGAGAAAGAATATCTCTCTTGAAGTATGATTTAGTTTAAATCATATAGGCTTGTGGACAAAAAATAAGTGCGAATTACGCTGTAAGTAAGGTAAAATCTGATGCATCTATGCGTAACCTATTCAGAATCTCCTTGCATTTTTTCAGATATGATGCTTTAATGCAGTGATGGTAAATTTGATTCTGCCTGAGATGTAATAGTTCATTCCATGAATGACTGTAATTCACTTGTTCAACTTCTTAGCAAAAAAGGTAGGCGAAGTAAAAACAGGTAGTATTTATTCTTGATAGCAATTATCATTTACTAAATAAGAAATATGACGTGGGCATTACACTACTTCCTTACACGTCTATTAAATAATCGATGTATTTTAACCCATTAATGCCTAGCGTCCTTTTCTTTAGGACGGTCGGAAAAAGGGTCTGAATTTCCCCAAAATGAACATTTCAACCAAATAATAGTGTTCAATGAGTACCTTGGTATTCTTTCAATTCGTTATTAACAGATTGCAGCACATAACCATTGTAAAGTGTGTTCTGTAGCCGTTTTAATATGATCTTTATCAAAAATGACATCGTTCAATCTCAAGAAAAAAAGCTCAGTTTTCAAAGCTATTCCCAGCTTCCAAGTTTATGTTAATTGCTAATTTTATTTCTTCTTATAAAATGTCTTTTTAAATATTACCAGCTGGTGACCGAGCTCCGCTCGAAGAAAACAGGTATCGAAGCTAACTCGAAGATTTAAATTTTCAATTGTGATTTATCAAAACAATACATGCCATAAGAAAATTTGTAAAACCATTGGTGAAAAGATAACCGGTTAAAGTGCACCATTGTAAACTTTTCTTAACAAAGTTAGAGTTTGGAAAGGGAACTATTCTATACAAAGATTAAGTTTGAAAAGTCATAGGAAATAAAATGTAATTGATAATAAAAAAAAAACTACGCAATTAAAGAAATGGTACAAAGTGAGCAGTGTAAAGATTGAAGTGTGTTGAAGTTCAATATTTTTGACAAATTTATTTAGAAAAACCAAACCTCGTGATTCCTCGTGGCCTAAAACCCCAGACCCCCAAGTTAACCGGAGTTAATTAATTCTGGGGCGATTTTCGACTTGGCAACCCTTCCTCGTATTACCCCTAACGTGTACCAGGGGACCGAGCCCGCTCGGTTAAAAAAAAAGAGGTTTGTAAACTCGTGTTTTTTTCTAAAGTGCGAAGTACTTATTTAGATGAACTTGAAAAGCATTTTTGACCCTTTGGTTGCAATTACGCATTCAAAACAGCCGTAATTTATTTTAAAAAACACAACCCTATTTAATCCATGCTCACCGTAAAATCACACCTAATTTCATTTCATTTGGCGCCGAAGGCGCGGGAGGATTTGATGCGATTGGATGCAGAGTCTCTGTTCTCCAGTACGCATTTGGTTCCAGTTGGTTTTGACTTTCACTTCACTTCACACTCCAGGTTCCCCCCCCCCCCCCGTTCATACCACAACTCGCTTTTTAACCGGGATGGTGCCCTGAAGAACGCTCTGCTCATTTTTAAACCTGGCCCAAGGGCCGAGCAAACCCTTGGCCCAGCACCCCCCAGAGGTTTCGTTTCACTTGGAGGATTTTGTGACCACGAACATTTTTTACGTCCCCCAGCAACCATTAATGAAGACGGTGGATCTTTGATCGGCGGCTAAATGATCGACCCGAGACCCTCCGGTTACGAGTCTGACGACTAACCGATTGGACAACCGCGGCCTTAGGCCCCTATATAGACGAGCCGACGCATCAAAATCACCAATTTGGATCCAGCGCGTGTGTGAAGATTGTCTTTTCTGGCCAGTTATCGCTTTTTGGTAACTTTTTACGTAAATTTAACAAAGCTTGGCAACAGTGGCGGATCCAGAAAAATCTACAGGGGGGGCACAAAAAGTTTTTTTATTTTTTAACTGAAAAATAATAATTATTGTTAAAAACAAACAACTGTCATATTCTTATGTATTATCGTATTTTCCTTACGTTTCGGTTCCTGGTAATAATGGCATTCCATCATAAACGTATGCAAAAAACATATTAAAATAATGCAAAAGATATATAAAAGCACTTAATTCACTATCGTCAAACATTAAGAACAACCTCGCCCCCCCCCCCCCCCCCACTCGAACTCGAGAAAATATCACTGAAGAACTAACTACTTTCCCATAACGGTTAAAATTTTTCAATTTTATAGCTGAAGTGCTTTGGATGTCTTCTTTTTTGACGAGTCTAAATTCGGAAGAATGCACATACATGGCGCCGTATCATTCAGACAATAAGTATCAAAACATATTTTAGCGTTTGAAGAAATGTAGCCGTAATAAAAATGTATTAAGTGAGTAGTTTTTCCCTTTGATTTACGTTTTAGGAATAAAAAATTAAATGCCTGTCATAGCCAAGTGGAATGAGAATGCAAAACATACTTCCACTCAACCGCTTGGTATGTCTCCCCCTTTTTTTTTCTACGTGCAAATGCAAGGTAAGCAAAAATACGTCAAAGCAGAGTGTCTTTGCTTTCAAATGATCTGGCGCTATGGGATAAGTTTGAGACATTCGAAAATTCCGAAGATCAATGAATTAAAGAAAAGAAAAAAAAAAAAAGAAATCGACACATTTTTCTCACATCGGAAATGTGCAAGAGTATAATACTCAAAATGAATTTTCTGTTTCAATTCCGTTGCCAAAAAACTGTTAAAAATATTTAAAAAAATGCAAAACAGATGTAACCAATCGGCACCGAAAATTTGATCGGTGTTTCTTGTTTCAGTATGGGTTTTAGGCTCTTCGAGAATATATGACAGGGGGGGCACGTGCCCCCGTGCCCTCCCCGCTGGATCCGCCACTGCTTGGCAATGTCCCGAAACTTTACTCTGGTAACCCTATTTCCTCAACAATAAAAAATGAAAGTGAAAGTTTATGAGTTGGATCCAAAGTGGTGAAACTTAAGCTTGATGCGTCGGCCTGTCTATATAGCGGCTCTACCGCTGCCCATACCCAATTCTAACTTTATTTTGATCGATCTCTTTTAAATTTCAAAAGCAATAACAATTCTAACATGTTGCCAAAAATTATTTGCCAAATACCATAAAAACATAAATTTACGCTGATGGGATTAAATATGAAATCCATTGTTAGCACGCGGTTGCTATGAAACGGTAACAATAAGAGAAATCATAAAGAAAATGGCGTAGTAAGAAATCTTCTCAAACATTTAATGAATCCTATCTGTAACTCCGAACTTTTCGACCGTAGCGCTTCCAAACCGGTGCCAATCGATTCCCCGTGGCCAAAAACCCCAGACCCCCAAGTTTACCGGAGTTTATTAATTCCGGGGCGATTTTCGACTTGACAAACATCTCTCGTATTATAGTATAGGATATCGTAGGCAGAAAAGAATTTTAGTGAAAAAAGTATGTACCCTCTGAGGTCTATCGTAACTTTCGAGGGACGATTTTTCTTTCCTTAATAAAAAAATTACTTTTTACATATATTTTTTTTTATTATTTCTCCTGTCCATTAAACACTGTTTGTAACCAGTATACAAAATATCTTTGGGAAAAAAAATGTCAGGCATTAATGGGTTAACAACTCAAAATAAATTGTTAATACGCGAAATAGAATACAATACTTTTAAATCCATTATTTTTTCAGACTTGATAGATAACAGTGATCTTTCAGAAATATGTTGAATAAGTATACGAAATGATACTTTCAAAGTTAAAGTAACTTGACACTTATGTCGGTTCTATGATCTCCAACTGCAACAACTAAATCTAGTTGGAAAGTGTAAAGAGTACAAAAATAGTAATATAGTTGTGCCTTAACCCATTCATGCCCAATAGCCTAAAAACGCGGCGCTTGCTAGTTACTGCATACAAGAACCTGTAATGGGTATATTCTTTTCCTAAAGCTGTTTTTCACAAGTTTAATAGTCCTTCCTCTTGAGAAAACCAGACAGAGCCACTATTTGGACATCAGAGTTAATTTATTGACAACTATTTTCAGACAAATCGGTCAAGCAACGGTCCAGCATGGGTAGCCACAGAAAGTAAGTTTTTTTTGGCGAACTTATTTTTCATAAAATTAAACTATTTCAAAATGATTTGCTTAAAATGGATCAGAGATGCCTTCTGTTCCTTTGTAAAAGTAAAGTCAAGTAAGGTCGTATTTTGCTCAGATATCTGCAATATATCTTATAAACAGGACGTCAAATAAGTACAATGACAACGGCGAATTATTTTCAGGCCTAAAATGTATGTAAACCATTCCAAGTAAGAGTTTTAAGCAGATAAAAATTGAAAAAAAAAATTGTTAAAAAAAACTTGGGAATTAATGGGTTAACACCTTCGCTTGCACAGAAATAGATTTTTAATCTCGTTATATTTCTGGTGACGTCATGCAGTTCCTCTTTGAGATTGTCAGTCTGCCAGTGTCACGCGTCCGACTTGCTCCCCCCTAACATTGCTGGAGACCCATGCAGGACAAGGTGACGAAGGAATACACACACCTATCGCAATGCGTCATTGCGAAAAACATTATTTTGTTCGAGATATCACAATTCAAAGCAATTTTTATTCTTTCTATCTTTTTCTTCTTCTTTTTTTTGAGCTAGGAAATTTTTCAACGTGGTCAATCAAAAATGTTTGAGGACCGGTCAAGCTGGACTTCCGGTTGAGAATCGTTCATCTAGGTCGCAAAGAAAAAAAAATTGTGTCTAAATTCATTCGAAAGAAAGGGGGGAGGAATCTATCTAAAGTTAAAATTCTGTTTACTTTTACCCCAACTGATCCTATTTAGGGTTATTCCATGAAAATGTTAACCTCAGTCGAAGAAAAAAAAAATACCGAAGTGAAAATAGTATGAAAAAATAAGTAAATAAATAAAAATCATACAACATAAGAAGATAAAAAAAAATTAAAAAGTACTGTAATTATCACTGAGATTAGCCATAATAAATAGTTTGTAGTGTGTTTACTGCTTGTTATTCGATGGTTACGTTAGTCACGTAAAGTCAGTCACACGCCATCTTGAGTAAAAGTGACACTTAAGACTGAAAAGAAAAATGTAGATTTAATAAATGTGTTTGATGTTTTTAAAAGCCAACTTTGCACATTTTTCAAATGTATCATTCAATTGTTAACACTTGCTAAACTTTGAGAAATTTTTGCCTCACAACATGAGCATTCATTTTCAGGGTTGCAAAAATGTTACGTTAGTCACGTTGCTATTTTGGTCGAAAAAATATCTAGTGTCAGTAATTTTGTTTTAAATTCTTAGCAGAAATGATACATAGATACCACGTACATTGTAAATCCACCAACATAACTAAAAAAATATTTTTCATCCTTTAAGTTACAAGTGAAAACAGTTACAAAATCAGCTCTGAATGTTACGTTAGTCACTATGGAATGACCTTTTGTGAAAAGCTCTCCACAGTAGGAATAAAAACGCGTAACAAAATTTTGTTACTCTCGACTGCTTTATCTTTATCTTTATCTTTACTAATATATAAAGCTGTAGAGTTTGTTTGTTTGTTTGTTTGAACGCGCTAATCTCAGGAACTACTGGTTCGATTTGAAAAATTCTTTTTGTGTTGAATAGTCCATTTATCCAGAAAGACTTTAGGCTGTAGTTTGAAAAGATTCGATAAGCGATTCGTTTTTTATTCGAATTCAAGGCAATTTTCTCATAAATCGCCGAATACTGGGTTTAAAAATTACTTACACATATTAATGTTATATATCGTTGGAAGCAGAAAAATTTTGTCCGTCCTATGCAGTTTGTTCCGATTCTCTAACTTAAACACAGCACGAGTTATTCAATTTTTAAACTTGCCTTTTGCAATGCTTCACCCGATTTCTTGCAATACTTGGTTCATTAAAACCATCAATAAAAAATAAACTAATTATTCCACAGTTTTGATTTTTACGCCATTGGATAGAGCGATATTTTTAACCCCAGAATTGATTCGACTTACAGTCGAAGAACCAAGCTTTTATCTCCACTAGAAAAAAAGTTACAAGCGTTTGAACTTTGAGTTCGAAAACCTCTTTCCTGATCAAACTATTAAAGTTTTATTGCGTTGCTATGGCGACATCTTTTAAATTCATTGTTGGTGTCCTTTTCTTCATTTCGTTTCTTAAAAGCATTTCATTTTACGGCGTTTCAACAAGGCAAATAATGCGATCGTCCGTGTTTCACTTGAATTCCTGCATACTTAATGGCTTATATTTTTTTTCTGGTACCATTTTGAAAATGTGTTTCAAATTAAATTGTAATTCATGTTTTTAGCAGGGATTTTTTTTGGCTGCGATCTAAATATTAAAACAACTTTTTTGTTTGGAATTTTGCAATTAATGTTACAGGAAGAGAGCGGTTTGGAAATATTTGTTTTTGGTAGGGAATTGTATTTGTTTATTAGGGAGAGTGTTAAATATGTGCTACTTGACATTGTTTTTATTCCTGAGGAAGCATGTGCAAATAATGCGATTGACTTTTTTATGCGGGAAAGTTTTTTAGCGAGCCGCTTTAGCGGTGAGTAATTTTTTGAAACCGGTTTCGCTAAAACTTTCCTCCCTCCTTTAAATGCGAGCCGCCTCGGCGGCGAGTAATTTGTTTTAAGTTTCCTTACTACTTTAAAGGCGAGTCGCCTTGGCGGCGAGTAGTTTTTTGAAACTTTCCTCACTACTTTAAAGGTGAGCTGCCTTGGCGGTTATATATCATTACTGAAACTTTCCTCGCTACTTTAAAGGCGAGCTGCCTTGGCGCTTATATATCATTATATACCGCCTTGACGGCGAGTAGTTTATTTAAACTTTCATCACTACTTTAAAGCCCGTGCAACGCCGGGCCCCACAGCTAGTCTTTTATAAAAACTTCTTACAAGACTTTTTAATTTCACAGAAGTGTATTAATATCAAAGTATGAGTTTGTATTATCGGCGAAGGAAAATGTCTAGTTTGGCAAAAGATAAACCTTTTAGCAACATCTTATCAACAAGCACTGAATTGAGAATTTTAATAGCTTATGTTTCTATCTTTAATGCGATTCTATCCATCTTCAATGCAAACAGATAAACTGCGAACATATATTTTGACACGTGGGTGTGAAGTGGGCGTTCAAAAAATTGTTCGAGGAATATTTCTGCCAATTTATTGTAAAAGAATAAATTAACACGTACAAAACACGTAAAGAAAATAAATTTCACTGGAAAAGGTCTTTTTATTCGTACCTGGCCTACATTTGTATCTAATTGCATAGGTAATGGAATTCGGAAACTGCTCTGCAGTTATTTTTGCAGTTCTAAAAGATGTATGAGAGCAGTTGAGACACGGATGAAAATTAAATTCAAATCTCTCGCTGTAATTTTTCGTTTGTTTCAAAAATAGAAAGAATTAATATTATTTTATATTTGGAGCTACGATTATTTTGAGTGTGTTTCACTTTTAACTTTATGCACTCATAGCCGTTTTTATGAATTAACACCAATAAGATGAATATTCATATTTGCTATTGGATGTAGTGACGTGGGAGTAACATTTCATTTTGTTATCACTTTGATAGAAAATAGAAAAGTGCATTGAATTTTGAGAAGTCACTAAAATGAATGATTCTTTTTTCATCAGGTTCAATTTAGACAAATGACAACACACGCAAACTGTCCAAGGTCCTCCGAACCGATGCGGCCCAAAAGAGTGCTCTGATTTTTGATCCAGACGAGGAGCCGGGCAACCCTTGATCCAGCACCTCCAGAGATATAGGTCTGGAACTGAAATTTGGAGGATTTTGTGACCACGAGCATACTTAACACGCCCCAGCGACTATTAACGAACACAGTGAATCTTCGAACAGCTGGAATCGAACCCGAGACCAAGGGCGGATTCAGAAAATTTTCATGGGAGTGGCGATTGAATTTTCTTTTTTTTTTATTATGCGCACTGGTTTCCAAATATCTGTCACAAGGGTTTCCGACTTCAATTCCGAAACATGTTTGGGAGAGAGACTCAAACTTTCTTCCCCCAACTTATATAATTGCATTTTAGAACTTCGATATGAAAATATTACTGGTGAAGAATATTTCCTATATCCCCTAATAATCAGAATCTACATATATTAAAAACTGAGTATTTTTCTATCTTTCTTTCTTTCTTTGTTTCTATCTATGTTACGCTTCTTTCTCATAAACGCCAATGAACTGAAAGTCGAACCAGGTACCGATAGATTGGTCATTTTTTAGGCTTCATTAGTTTTAATTTATATAATTATACGATTTTAATTAACGAAGATATTAATTAATAAGCAGTCAAATTCAAAGGGATTTGTCCTAAATAATTAAACATGAAATACATTGTTGCAAAATGTGGTTGCTATGAAACAGTAATAATAATGATGATGGAGAATTTAGAACGAAGTCTTAACTGAATCAAACATGAAACTCATTAGCGGGCCACGTGTGTAGTACTTTTATCGCTAGCTACTTAAATATAAATTAGTTGAAAAGCCATCCACTTGTATTAAAAACTGAGTATCTGTCTCAGTCTGCTTCTTTTACTTGAGCGAGTTGAACTTGCCGAAACTTTTCTCGCCATTTTAAAGACGCAAAGCATCTCAATAATTCGAATGGTTTATTGATGCAGGAAAAAAGTAAATGCATGAAGCGATTTTTAGCGATCCGCTTTGGCGAAGAGTAGTTTGTTGAAACTTTCTTCACTACTTTAAGGGCGCGAAGCGTCCGTGCAACGCCGGGCCACGCAGCTAGCTGCTTGGGGCATTTGCGGGCTATGTGCGTAGTATGTCTTGAAATCCTATGAACATTAAATTATAGCAAATAATATAACATCAGCATGAGATAAAAGTTAGGGGGGGGGCATTATGCATCAACATGCCGCAGGAAGCTAATCTAGCTCCCCTGGCAGCTAGTATAGCTCAAAAAAACTAAAAAAATAAGCTTTTAAAAATAGTTTAGCCTTTAGTGTTAAACGTATTACTTTTATATTTGCAAAGAACGTGAATTTTATCTTTTATTCGGAGTTACATACAAACAACTGAAACACTTGTAACACATCAACATGTATTATAGCTTAGCCATTAGTATTAATAATAGTATTAAATATACTACTTTTATATTTGTAAAGAACGTGCATTTTAATATTTCATTCAGAGTTACATACATGCCCGCAAGTGAAACTAGTACAAGAGTATTAAGAGCAAGAATCTGAGAGAGGGTCACGCCTGTGATTCATGACATCTCGGATTTTTTCCAAAAAATACCAAATGTTTATTGTCTTATTGAAAGACAAAATCCAGGATGTTTTGTTCTAAAGTTGAGTTGTTTAGTTTTTATGGATGCCTAAAGGTGAAGGTGCGGCATCGAAAATTAAGCGGATTTTCAAGACATGGAAGCAACTATGAGCCAAAACTCTTACAAGGAACTGTTGAACTCCAATTTCCGTTTTGTATATGGAATGCAGAAGGTTCAAACTTCACAAAATGAATGTTGAATTTGTGGTAAGTTGTTGCCGTAAGGTCAGTGAAGGCCCTCAAAACGAGGCGTTTTTGATGTTTTTCAGCCTTTTTTAGGTCCAAAAACAGCTTGTACATTTCAGTAGCCACGGCAAAAGTAGTGTCGTTTGAAAGGCCAGTGTAAGCACTTTAAAATAATGTATAAACAACCGAGGAAAAAATGCACAGGCAAAAATACATTTTTTGTAAAAAAAAAATTTAGCATTTCGCCTCAAAGGACTCAACTATTCTGTTAAGACAAAGAATAGAGTAATGACATTGGCGACAAAAATATTTCAATATGTTGTTAGCAAAGGAAGTTATGACCGTTTGAATATCGGTAAAATATGACATTTTTCATACTTCGGCCTTACGCAACTAAAAGCACGTTGAAATTTCCTCGGTTGTTTATACATTATTTTAAAGTGCTTACACTGGCCTTTCAAACGACACTACTTTTGCCGTGGCAATGCACAAGCTGTTTTTGGACCTCAAAAAGGCTGAAAAACGTCAAAACCGCCTTGTTTTGAGGACCTTCACTGACCTTACGGCAACAACTTACCTCAAATTTAACACTCATTTTTTAATATTTTTAACCTTCTGTATTTCATATACAAAACGGAAATTGGAGTTCAACAGTTCCTGGTAAGAGTTTTGGCTCACAGCACCTTCCATGTCTTGAAAATCCACTAAATTTTTGATTCCGCATCTTCACCTTTAGGCATCCATAAAAACTAAACAATTCAACTTTGGAACATAACATTCTGGATTTGGTCTTTCCATAAGACAATAAACATTCCGTAAATTTTCCGAAAAAATTTGAGATGTCATGAGTCACCTCATAATGCAAGGCGTGATACAATTTCTCAGATTCTTACTCTTAAAAAGAACTTCGTACACTGATTCCTCGGAAACAATTTTCCTTAAACCCAAATCCTCTAATAAAAGTTACGAGTATGATTTAAGAAATCCAACTATGGAAAGAAAATAATTTATAAAACGTCTTCTCAGTAATTCATCGTTAATAAAATATTACGAACGGATAAATTGTAAATTATTTCCCGAGCATCGACTTAAGTAATTGACCTGGTGTCAATTTTTCATCGAAGTCATTAAACGAAACAAGCGCAATATAAGCCGCATGACGCAAATAGCTTTTTCATCCGATACCTAAAAGAGTTAGAGGTTTTCTAAATTTAGCTTTGAATCTCATCGCCGAAAATTTTTATTCACCACAACCCATTCGTCACCCCAATCGGAAACCAATAAACCAATTTTTCGAGACTTCCCAACATCGATTTCGAAGCGTAATCGATACGAGCTAAAAAGGTATTGAAAAATCAGAGGTTATTTGCAAAATAAATACTTTACTTTTCTTGGAGATCATCCAGAACGTCGAGGTTGCGTAAGTAGATTGAAAAATTACCATTTTTTTCCTTTATTATAACATGATTTTGGCAACCATCTAAAGATAATTAAGTAAGTATTTTAATTAGAAGCTTTGTTGTGATAAAAAGTCAATGGTAAGGAAAAAATCAATATTTCCAATTAAAAAATTAGGACACATTACATAATGGCTCGAATAAACAAAATTTTCTTGATTGTTTTCTTTCTTATCCCGTTACATTATTTGCTTTACCCATTAATGCCTAGCGTCGCTTTTTAGGGACGGTCCAAAAGAGGGTCTGAATTTCCCCAATATGAACATTTCAACCAAATAATAGTGTTCAATGAGCACCTTGGTATTTTTTCAATTCTTTATTAACAGATTGCAGCACATAACCAACGTAAAGTGTGTTCTGCAGCCGTTTTAATGTGACCTTTATTAAAAATGACATCGTTCACAATCTCAAGAAAAAACGCTAAGTTTTCAAAGTGATTCCCAGCTTTCAAGCTTATGTAAATTGCTGATTTTATTTCTTCTTATAAAATGTCTTTTTAAATATTATATCATAGGCAGAAAAAATATTTAGTAAAAAAAGTATGTACCCTCTGGGGTCTATCGTAGCTTTTAAGGGAAGATTTTTTCTTTCCTTAATAAAAAAAATATTTTTTACGTGATATTTTTTAAATTATTTTTCCTGTCCATTAAACACTCTTTGTAACCATTATACAAAATATTTTTGAAAAAAGAAAATGTCAGGCATTAATGGGTTAAAAAAACTAGCTTGTTAAAACATTAAATTCTTTCATCATTATGTTGCTAGAAAAAATTCAAGTGTCAATCCCTGATTGAAATATAACGTAATGGATAGATTGAATGATATTTTCCTACACCTATTACGGAAGTATATTATATTAGCAACTATAGAAAAGAGTCTCTGAAACATAATTTAAAAAATTTGAACTTTGACATCTTGACTTGAAATAAGGTTTTTCACAATCACGAATTATTGCAACAGGTGTATGTGTAACAGTACCAATACCAAATGAAATATATTCGAAAAGCAAAAATTCAGTACAAATGTGATTAATGCTCACATTGGAGAGAGTTGAATTTTGGTGCCTATTTGTAATATTTTTAGTTTGGCGATGTATTTTTTGACGTGGTAACCTTGTTATTCTTATTGAATTTTAAGAAGGAAGGTCTGCAGAGTACGCAAAACACAAAGAAAATTTAAGCGTCATGCTGCCACCCTAGACAAGACCAACGACGCTGTCTGCTCGGTTATTGTCTATTCTACACTGATGCGTCCAAATTAGGACGAAACTGCAATCTTTGGATGGCGTAATTGTGCTGTTGGTGCATTGCATGAACGAAGAAAATGCTTTTATTTATTTATTTTTTTAATTCAACTTTTTTAAGTATGTGGTTAATTTTAAACATAAATTTCATGTGCAAGGAATTGGAAGGTATCAGTATGCATTAAGCTTACATATTTATGTATCTTTTGTAGAAACGTATTGCTGCTTCCGTAATACGAGTAGTTATTTTAATATATTAGTATCACTTGCATTATTTACATGCAACAGGTACCGATTGCTTATCCCTATTAAACAGCCAACAAATTTTTTTCCACAAGAAAGGTGTTAGTTTTGTAATGAAACAAGAACATAGAAAGATATTCAAAGGTAAATTTTTAATTTATTTTTGGTTATTTTCCCGCATGTTCATAGAGTGGGAAATAAAAATTTAAAGTGCTCTAAAATGTTTAGTGTTTCAACACTTAAGTTGCACTACTCAGCAAAAATGTTTTATTTTACCTGTCATAAAACTTAAAACTGGTCCGATTAAAGTTTTCGAAGTAAAATATCCATAGAAAAAAAAAGAAAAAACGTTTGGTTGGACAAACTGAATAAAAGTAACAGAAGGTTTTTTTCTCCGGAAAATTTTAGAAAATGCATTCTTAAAATATAATTTAGAAACATCCAAAATTATGCATTATGATTACCTCTCAAATTTTCCTGTTTTAAAATCGTAGTATTTTAAAATCGTAGTTTTGAATAATTTTTATTTTTCTGAAATCAAAAAATTTTGCTGACCACTGCTTTAAGCCTTTCTTCGGAGTATTAGCAAGAACATTAAAATTGCATTTATCGCGGCTTTTTATATTTTAAGAAACGGAATTCAAAATACAGTTGAACCTGTTTATCTCGAACCTTCTTATCTCGAGAAGCTCTCTATGTCGAAAATTTTAAATTTCCCTGCTTTAACAGCATGAATTTAATGTTTTTTTCCAATGTTTGTCTCGAATGATTTTCCTGAAAACCTCTATAACTCGAATTTCGACGACTTTCATTTTTGAATTTCATCTCTAGCCACCTTTTTAATGGTGTAACTTGGAGACAAAAAACATCTTTTGCACAATCATTCAAAGACTAATGTTCGTACTTAGAAGTATGCATTATAACTTGCTACCGATATAGTCATCACAATTAGTAAAACGTGGACTCGCAACATGTTGTACAGTAAAATATTCAACAATGTAAATGTAAAACAATCTATTAAGTATTTGACTTTGTTCCTATTACTTATTTTTGTTAATTTTATCACAACCTCTATATCTCGAAACCTCCGTATATCGAATTTTTCTTCTGTACCGTGAAATTCGAGATAGACAGGCTTGACTGTATTGATTTTTTAAAAAAAGATTAAATTTTATTACAACCTCGCTGTATCTCGAAACCTCCGTATCTCGAATTTTTCTTCTGTACTGTGAAATTCGAGACAGACTGGCTTGACTGTATTGATTTTTTAAAAAAAAGGTTAAATTAAGAAATAATCTGAATAAATTTTTTACACACTTGATCGAATTTTCTTTTTTCCTAATTCTCTAACGAGGTAAAATTTAGATACTTTTCAGGTAAAATTCATTCATAGTTTAAGGTTTATTAATTTTTTCAATAACGAAGAAAGAGCGAATTTGTGTAGCGGAAGTTTCTTTCAAAATTTTCCCAGAAAAAATGGCAGCTTGGAAGAACAGCTTGGGATTACATAAACCTATACAAAGTACACGCCTACGTAGAGATGAGATCTTTAAAATGTACCATGTATCTATGAAAAGTTATTTTTCTTTCTCATGTGTTTTAGACAAAAAATAAATAAATAAACACTACAAAAATATTAAATAACTCCTTGTTCGTAAGTTATTCTTTGGATGTGAGCCAAGAGACCGGAAGTAACAACGGGGAGATTTTCACTGTAAATTTATTCCAAATCATATTTTGTTTAGTTGGAGCTCTGGTTGATTTAACTTTTTGATGCGCTTGTGCATTTATATTAAATGCTTATTCACGTTGAAAGGAAGAAAATAAATAGGGGTAAGGAGTCTAAAACAAACAAATAAATTAAAATGAAATATTAGAAAAAGAAAAAGGATGCTAAACATAAAGGGGACTGTAATTGGTATTTGAAATTATATCTATTTGCGCAATTTTAGATCTCATGAAATCTACACCAGAAAAAAATTAACTCTTCTTCACTATTATATGTTTAAACAAGAAAATAGTCTGAAATTTTCTTTAGACATTAACCTACCTTTTTACTTTGTACTCACATGAGAGTTCGTTATAACTTTGAAGCTTTAAGTTATAAACCACTTTCAAGCAAGCACACGTAAAAAGCAAAAAAAAAAAAAAAAAGAACGAAAATGTTATTCTTATATACATAGGGGAAGACCGCCTATATTGGACCCCCTAAGAACAGGAGGCTTGTGTCGCTCAATGTGAAGCAATACAAAAATACAAAATAGGGCATCGTAAGCTAAATTTAATCAGGAACCGCCCTAGAAGCTTATATTTTCTAAAAATATGGAAATTATTTTTAAAAAAATTATCTTACAAAAAGTTGCAAAAGTCCAATTTAAGAATATATGTGCCTATATTGAACCATGCGCTTCCTAAATTGGACCATGCCAGGAAATCATAGAATAATTTATATTTGAACTATACATCTTTTTCCAGCATTTGCAATAGAATTTCTTTTGCTTCGGTCTCACTTAGGCAGTGTTGATAAACTCATCGATGGCATTTCATGCACCTAATCATGTTTTGCACTTTATCTCTGTAGAGAATATTGCAATAACAGTTGTTTTGTGCAGTTTCTTGCTTCTTCTTGTGTGTCTTTGTTCTATGCTTCTTTCATACGGCGTTAGAATGATTGCTGAGATAGCCTTCTTTTTGCTCTTTCTATTTTTTAGGTAAGGTGATATATGAGCCGGGGCTTTACAAAATCATAGTTGGAGTTAACAATCATGCTTTGATGAGAACTATCCGCCAATTCTGCAGAGCTTGTACTAGTTTAAGTCGTAGCTAGTTCCTGTACATAGTGTACAACAGTACAACTTACACCGAACATGTAACCTGTTCACTTTGCGTAGTTTTATCTGGACTACTTACCTCTTTAACTCTGCTCCAGGCAAGTCAATGCCATTAAACACATGTCAATTAACAGGCCAAACTTCTATTCTTTAGAATCAATTCACAGCATTTGCCATGGCTTAGATTGCGGTTTGCCCATAAAAGTTACGAAACAGTTCTTCTACGCGATATTGGGTAATGGATCTCATTAGATGTTCTCGCATCTATGCATCACATGCTCGATTAAAATATGTAGATAGAGACTGAATAAAGACCTTATATACGTGCATGGTGTGCTTAAAGAGAAATCATTATTATATCGCTCTCGTTACCCAAGTTTATTGCATCTATGTTCTTTATGTAAGTGTTGTGAATCTAAAATGAACATTCTTTTTACAATGCTTGGCTTAGCGGTTTTGATGAAATGTATCAATTGCGTGAGTTATCGTTTGTGATCCAATCTTTTTTTGGAAAAGCATATTGCTCACCAGGGGGTGCTTTTGCAATAAGCTCATGCATGGAACGTAATCTTTTGAAAAAAAGCATGGGGAAGGGGGAGGGGGCTAGCAATTCTGTTGCACTCATGGAGCATTACAACTCCAACTGGTGTTTACCTTTATACGTCAATATATTTTGGGGCTTTTGGACAGTGAACAGACCGGCTTCCTCTACATTGAACATTTTAATAGCATATAAATTGTTTCTTTTAAAAAAAAATTCGAACACATCGAAGAAATTCATATTTTTTTCTCAGTAAACCAACACAAATTATATTTAAACTAATAACTATGTTTAACAACCTGAAACTGCAGCTTAATGGAAAAATAGGAAAAAAAACCCATATATTTTAAGAATTTGCAGTTTCTAGAAAACGTGCTTGATAAAAAAAAATGAATATCGTAAATAGGTGTTAAAGTATGCTTAAAATAACCTTAACCACACTATTAAATCAGATGAGTTACTTATTTTATGCTGCAATTAACAAAAAGTCTTGCTTAAAATCGTAATCTTAAATTGGACCACCGGTCCAATATAGGAAAATTTTTTCGGTCCAATAAAGGAAAACATGCAATTTTTTATTCTTCAGCTTATTTCTCTGTCAAAAATTATCACAATCGTGCGTGTAAATACATAGATGTAATCCTTATTAAACACAGATTATCATGCTATAACAGCAGTTTATCTCAGCTTACAAGTTTTAGTACTATCTTATTAGGTATAAGTCCGGAAAATAAGATTTTACACGTTTTCAAGATAAATCATGGCGTAACACACGCTACGCAGTTCGAAGACTGGTGAAACTTCATACACATTGATTTTATTCCTAATACTTTCTATTTCTACCGTTAAAGTGTAGCATAAACCTCTGTACTAGATTTTAAGCCCGAGGTCCAATTTAAGCAGTGGTCCAATATAGGCGGTCTTCCCCTACAACAATAAATAAAGGAAAAAATAAACAAATAAAATGAAAAATAAACAGAAATTCAAAAACAAAAGGGAGTTTGTGTCATACATTTAGATATACTGTCGGCCCCGCTTAAACGAATACTGTCGGTTCCAAGAAATATTATTCGATTAAACGAGGTATTCGATAAAGCGGGGAACTTTAACATTACGTCTGTGTCATCGGTTCCGAGATATTTTATTTGTATAAGCGGGGTATTCGTTTATCCGTTACCCGATTAAGCGGGGACGACAGTATATGTATATATATATATATGGGCGATTCTCTGTAAACTGGTAATTCGCAGTCCGGACCTAGTATTTGAAAAATAATAAAGTGTAATAAAGTAATTATCGCTCTTAATACAAGTAAAGCATTAATACTTGCT
The DNA here is from genome assembly GCA_038373865.1 of Uloborus plumipes. NCBI lineage: Eukaryota > Metazoa > Arthropoda > Arachnida > Araneae > Uloboridae > Uloborus > Uloborus plumipes. The sequence continues at coordinate 5,622 of JAXGGA010011726.1, read as the reverse complement.
TAATTAATGCTGCGGCCCAATTGTTTTTTGAGTGATAACAATTTGTTTTTTTTTCTAGAAATTATCCAAGCACCAAAAACACAATCCCCTGGCTGTCCCAATCCCATAGTCTAGCACTTAAAGGCAATATTTCAAAAAACCTATTAACAGTACATAAATTTGACAATTAATATCTAAAAATAGAATAAATAATGCAACCTCATCTTTTGTATGAAATAAGGTCGAATTACGTATTTCTAAAACTTAAAATTGTCATGTAAATTCTGTCCGGAATTTTTTCAAACAGTCCCCTGCAGCAAGTTCAAAGCTGTAATAGAAAATATCTGTTAGGGCCCTGCTCCACATTGACGTAAAGCAGAAAAATAAAACAGAAACGTAAAATGGAGTAAATGGTGTTCCTATGGAAAGTACACTTATTTTGGGTTTCTGCCTTCAGTTTCGGTCGCGTTTTCCGCTGATCTGCTCCACATGAGCGTAAAACGCGACCGAAATTGAAGGCAGAATCCGAAAATCCGGGTACTTTCCTTTTTACGCGGCGTAATCACGGCGTAATAGAGGACCGAAAAATTTTGCATTTTTAATTTATCCAACAGCCAATAGAAATTCATCGTGAGATGTAAACATTTCTAGACTTGGCGGCCGCCATTGCATGAACGAAAGTGCATTTGGAAAACATTCAAAATAGAAGTGAGAAAATACCAAAAACTTAATGACAAAAAATCAATTGAAAAAAGCAAAAGGGGGGGGGGGGGGAGCAACTAGCGAAATGCTCAAAATAAGCTTTCAGTTGAGGCTTTTAAAGTCCACTATTTCGTAATATGTAATCATGTCAACAATTCCTATCCTTTGCGAGATTTTTATTATTCCATTCAAAACTCGGCGAGATTACGGGAATATAGTTTCTTGGCGAGATCCGAAATAAATAATGGTGCTTCGGCTGCTTCTTATAGTAATGAACTTACAATTTATGACATGCTTTGCTGAGTTATTGATTGCTTGGCGAGATTGGAAAGATATGGTTAATTTTGCTCTATTTACTTATTTTAATTGAGCTTAAAAAAAAAAAAAAAAAGATTTGACCTTTGGCTGAGTTATTGATCGCTTGGCGAGAATAAAACTAGCTAATGTTGTGTAATAAAGTTTTAGTGAAATGTTTTGTATTTTGATAAACACTTTCATTTTTAAATAAGCAAATTTTTCAAGATTAGCAATAAATAGTAGAGTGTGTAGGTTATTTTACGTATTAATGAATTTTTTAATTTATTTAAGTTATGGGTTGCGTGTTTTATTTTTGACGGCGTGTTCAAAAAATATTTGAATGCTTCATGGTTTTGAGGGTCTAAATTACTTGGAAAGGTAAGCAGGCACTGATATTTTTTTTTTTTTAGATACAATAACAGCCACAATTTTGAGAACTCGATACGACCACGAAAACATAGCGTTGCTATAAATTCATTTCGCAAAATATATAGTACAATTGCGAACGGTACGGAAACAGTGTCTACGTGTTTATTCAAAAAGATTAGCACCAAAGCCATTATAATGTCTATTAAAATGTAAAAACGCAAAACAACAAATAATATATTCACAACCATCAAATCAAATTTTATGTCATCATGCTGCATTTGCTGTATTTTTCGCCAAAACATCTACTAAACGCTGAAGCTTTTTTGTAACCTTTAATGCTTATTATGTCTTCTTCAACAGCAAAAAAAGCTATTTTTTTCTTGAAATAAAAAAAAACAACTTTTAAGATTTAAACAATAGAAAATAATTGCAATGCTCAGCTAAATTCGCAAAAATTACTGAATGGGAATTTTATTGCAAGTTTGGTTTGTTTCCGCTAAATGTATCCGTTTAAAGTGAAAATAAAAAATCGCCAAGTAAATAAAACAGGACTTGGCTCATAAAAATCTATCATGACGGATAATTCCATGCCAACTAAATTAAATAACTATTAAAGCTCCGTTATTTGTTGCCAATCTTTCACCCAATCATATTATTCCAGTAATGCTTTATTATGTGTCATTTCTCCTATTTGTTATCAAAATATCAAATATCCAATGAAAATGCAAGGATTATTCCGTCAGATGGCTTTTTTTCTGCGCAGAAAAAAAAATTCTGCCCAAGTGGAGCACGCGTCCGACCGAAAAGCGACCGAAACCGAAAAAGGAAAATTTTACGCTTCTGCCCAATTTTTCTGCTTTACGTCGATGTGGAGCACGGCCCTAACTCTTGCAAATATTTTTTGTCATAAAGTTTAAAGTAATCAGTGTGAATTTGCTGAAATTGCTGAGAACGGGATTGAAACGATACTTTGTTTAGCTGGAGATATTTTATAGTCGCTATTGGGCCACGATTGCAGTGAACACCCTGTATATACACAGAAAATTAAAAATATTAGTACATACTTTTATGATGCATATTGTTGGTAGCCCTGCTTACCCCTATGCATCGGCCAGCGGGCGATGACTGCGGACCACCTCCCTCGATGTCCCGCGCTAAAAGAACTTTCCGTCTACTCCAGATATTGGGAAGCTAGAGAGCTGTTGTCTAGACTTGCGCCATGAACTCTGTACATATGTTCTGTCTGTATCTTTTCTTTTTTTTTTTTTCTTTTTTTTTTCTTACGGTGAAAGAATTGTGTTCCTATTCACCTGCTGCATTAGAAATAAAAAAAAAACTTTTACGATGCGTATTTCTTCTGAATCATTTTAATTAACTGTTTTTTTAAAGCAAATATGCACCGGAAATTACACTCAATAAATTTCCCCAACTCAAAATATCAAACTAAATCCGCGAGGCTAATGACATTATGAATGTGGGAAGAGATTTAACAATGCTCTGGGAACCAATGAGCAATCGAGTTCGATTTTATGCACGAAAATAGCGAATTCGCAGCGGTTTTGAAAACATGCCACACTATACTAATGCGTATTTCATTCTTAGTTCGGCCAAAGTAATTCACGTGATGCGAATGCCAATAGGACATAGGAAAATCATTAATTTGTCGCCAAGTCGAATGGCTAATGCGGGAAATATTGATGCGTGGCTTCGAAATATTGGCGCAATAAATAGTCTCGGTTTTTCTCGCTGTGGTTATTCATTGTTAAGTATTGTTTCGATTGATAACGCATTCGTGATTTCAATGGCAATGTTTCCAAATTTTATGACAATGAACTAAAATTGCTAATTTTATAGTAATAAACTGTAAAATTTCTTATTTTATACGCTGCAAAAAAAGGAACTACTGTTTTTACAGAATAATACTGGAAACCGAGGTTCCAATTTGAAACTGTAAAATGCACAGTAGGAAACAGTATAATACTGGCAGCAGAGATTCCAGTTTAAAACTGTAAAACGCACGTTAATAAACTATAAAATTACAATTTTACAGTTTAGTACTGTAAAATTAACTACTTTTCAGTTTAATACTGTAAAAATAGCAATTTTAGTTTATTATTGTAAAATTAACAATTTTCACAGTTTATTATTGCTATCAAATTCGCTGTATTATGCTGTAAAAACGATATTCACTTTTTACAGAGCAGTAATAAACGGTAAAATTATTAACTTGCAGTTTGTTACTGTGCATTTTGCAATTTTAAATTGAAACCTCGGCTGTCAGTATTATAGAGTTATTTTTACAGTATAATACAGCTAATTTTATGGCAACAAACTAGAATTGCTAGTTTTACAGTTTATTACTGCACCTTTAGTTTTAAACTGCAACCTCTGATGCCAGTATAATACTGTCGGCCCCGCTTAAACGAATACTGTCGGTTCCAAGAAATATTATTCGATTAAGCGGGGTATTTGTTTAAGCGGAGATCTTTAATATTGCATCCATGGCACGGTTCCAGGATATTTTATTCCGGGGTATTCGTTTATCCGTTACCCGATTAAGCGGGGACGACAGTACTTCAAAAAAAAAAAAAAAACAGCTTATTTTTTGTAGCGTATAGCTCAAGAGGTAATGTTTTTAATATTAAGGAAATGCGTTGTTATGGAAATGAAAATAAAACAAGAGTTTTCAATCTTAAATTTAAAAAAAAATAGTAATGGAACCAATTAGCTTCAGAACGAGATAGGGCCGACCAGATTGTTCAAATCATACTGTTCAAATCCAAAATGGTTTTTCAATATACAATAATAATTGGTTACAAAGAATCTTCATAATCAAAGTAAAATGTTTAGAGAGATTGTACTTTCTAAAAGGTATTTATTATGTAAATGACGCAGAGCACTCCATTATTTGAAGTTTAAATTCATATGAAGCATTTTTTTGTTTACAGTTTAGAACAGTTTCAACAATTCTATTGAATTGAAAATATATTTCAAAAATGTCATGACTGCTTCTAAGCCCCAAGATTTTTTCATACTGAAAGAAATAGTTTAACTCTTCTTTTAAGTAAGCATATTTTAAAGCTTAAAATTATGCCATACTATTGGTAAGAAATGAATTTACTTAACCTTTAAAACTATTTTGAATTTAATTAAATATCTAACTATTTACTAAATTTCAGTTTCAAAATTAGGTAGAGTTTAGAAAACGCTTATCGTTCGAAACAACTTTTTAACTATTTTCAAAGCTTTCAAAACATCTCTTCTTCTTCATCAAATGCCTTTCATAATAAATTTAATTAAAACAGTTTCACTACGTTTATGGTTACACCGTATGGTTGGACCGTTTATGGTCTGTGTTTTTATTCTAGATACATAAGTTTAATTTAGATAGTTTCACAAAAGCTAAAAAAAATTCTTCCCGATTTAAGAAAAGAAAAAGAAAAAAACGAACATTTGAATAAAATAACATTGCCAGAAATGAACTGTCTTTTTTACGGTATATGCCAAGAATGTCGCGACCATAATGTCGCCGGGAAAAAAATGTCGCGGGCCGAAATGTCGCGGGTCAAAATGTCGCCAGTCCACAATGCCGCGGTCCAAAATGTCGCGGGCAAAAATGTCGCCGGTCCAAAATGTCGCGGGCCAAAATGTCGCTGGTCAAAAATGTCACGTGCCCAAAATGTCGCTGGTCAAAAATGTCGCGTGCCCAAAATGTCACCGGTCAAAAATGTCGCGTGCCCAAAATGTCGCCGTAATGAAGCCTAAACGGTGCCGATGGCGCTCCAGAAAAAGCATTAGGCACCTTCTGAGAGGCCTTTTGGTACGAAAAGAGCACAATTCAAATTCGCAATGGCACCCCATGGCACCTTGCTTCCGCCCCAGCTTTCTTATTGGCACCCCTGCGTCACCCGTAGTTTTAACAGTGTAGCCACAGAGAGTTTTTTTTTTCTTTGCGAACTTTTTTTTTCATAAAATTAAGCTATTTTTAAATCATTTGCTTAAAATGGATCAGAGATGCCTTCTGTAATGTTACTTTGCAAAAGTAAAGTCAAGTAAGGTCGTATTTTGCTCACATATCTGCAAAATATCCCATAAACAGGACGTTAAATAACTTCATAAATATGGCAACGGCGAACTATTTCAAGCCTGAAATGTATATAAACCATTCCAAGTAAGAGTTTTAAGCTGATAAAAATTGAAAAAAAAAATGTTAAAAAAAACTTGGGCGTAAATGGGTTAAGAAGAATTTGTCAAAATTTAAACTCTTAAATATTT
>JAXGGA010011725.1:0-41371 GCA_038373865.1 Uloborus plumipes | reverse complement strand
ATGGAAGCATATAATACATAAATAGCAGATGAGTTTATTGCTGTTACTTTTGAATTGAACCTATGTAGCTCAGATAAGTAAAGTAATTAGATTCAGTGATTAGTTTATTGTTATCCATTTGCTACTGTTTTCAAAATAATTAGCTTTTAATTTGGTCACATTAAGCGGAGACTATCTTTGTCACATTATCAGATTGCCCACCTGGTATTTTTTTTTTTCGTGGTTTCCGTGGCTTTGCTATAGTCAAGGACTTTTCGCTCGTATTAAAGCTGAGTTGGATGCAAAATATACTGCATACCTTGCACAGACAGTTTGAAACTGCAATATCCTTGAGAGAATTAAAGTAAAGTTTAAAAGATAAATCTTCTGTAAACATATAGTTGTTCTGGCCATTCTTTCAATAAGTATGTTTGCTATGTCTTTTGCAGAAACGAAAGAGTAGTCCGTGCAAAACAATATTGTTCAACAGTCAGATAGTAATACATTGCTAAAATGACTTTCACGATTTTAAGAATTTCACTCCAAGTTTTCATGCGCAATTAAAAAAACAAGTAAGAATAGGTCTAAAATATATTAAACCTACATAAAACATTTAAGTTTATAAAAAAACAAACACAAGAGGACAATTTAATATAATGTTAAAGTTCTAACGAAGTATAGTGTAAGAAGAAAAGTAGTGTAAATTCTACCGAAATAAAAGATTTAATTAAATTTGAATTACATTAAAGTTTGACAACATCTTAATCAATACTACTGAAAATCGATAAACAAAGGACGTAACGCATAAAGTAGGGGTTTCTCGAATATAAAGAAGCCTAAACCTCCTTTGAAAAAGAGTGGTAAATTTTGTTTTTAAAAATGTTAGCATTACCAAAAGTATAATGCAGTCATAAGAAATCAATTTCTCAATAAAAATATCTAGATTAAATCAAAAAAATTCCTTTGTATTTTTCTCAAATATCTAATACTTTTGATACGTTAGTCATTCAAAACCAAATTCTTAGACATTAATTTATTATTGCTTGTTTTAAAATAGATTACGCGAAATTTCAGCGATTCAAGATATTATAAATAAACCATGGAAATAAACCTTACCAGTGTATAAGATGTGAAAAGAATTGAAGATTATATGATATTAAGTAATCATTAAATATTTGTCTTGTGGATATGTCTTACAATTCGTACTTTGTTTCGGAAAAAAGTCTATTTCGCATCTGTTGTTTTATACACATCATCAATAAAATATTCCATCTTGAAAATTCATTGCAGTATTCGAAAGATAAATTGCTTTCTATAAGCAGAATAGGAAATTCAACATTAATGCTTCCATCATTGCCTTACTCAGTAGAATTTGTTCCTCACGTAAACATTGAAATAAATTTTGATTGAAGAGCATAGACTGTTTCTTTCGGGCATCCACTTTCAAAACCAAACTCAATATTTTTTATTGGCAAATGATTAAAAACAAGTCAAGTATACTTAAGTTACATACCTATTTCTGAAGATTTAATATGCTATAGCTCTAAGGAGAAGCTGTATTAAAAACAAAAATCAGTCAATTGAGAAATGAAAAAAAAGAAACAAATAGAAAGCGTGGTATAGAAGAAATTTGAATCTTCAAAAGTTATAAATAAAAAAAAATCTTGAAACAAATAAAGTTAAATAAGTATTGAAAATTCAAACCTTGAAAGTATTGATTTTTGAGACGCAGTGTCGGGCATCCTTTAATGACTTAAGAGTATACATCAATTGTAAAATTAGAAAAATGTTTTCTCGTGAGATAAATCAAATCTTGTCCAGATTACCTCTTTTCCATTCATAATATTTTGTTCAGATTTGGTCTGTTTAAAAATCGTATTAGCCCCAAAGGAGAAATTTAAATTAGATATAGAATTTGTACTAAAGGCGGAGATTCACTCCGAAGAAAACTTTACTTGAAATAATTTTTAACGTAGTAATAAAATGATTTTTTGATTTGATACTTCAAAAAAGCATTTTGGGAACAATTAACAGCTGGATATACTGAAATCTATACGAAGCTTCAATTATATTAAAAATTATTTTTTACTAAAAGTATTGAAAAAAATCCGCAAAAATGTTGAATATATTTTTACATTTACCTAACACCGCATAAGTCTCCCCACTTGCTACAAGTGTTAATGCTTTTGAACTCTTCACCTCTCTACTCCTTCAGAATAATGTTAATGGTTCACATTTCCCCCCTTTATCTCTAAATGCCTAATGGGGTGATAGATAAAAACTCTGGCCATATTTGGTTTTAATAGGCAATTTTACATAAAGATCAACCTAAATGGCGCAGAAGCGTTTTGAATTTATTTTCTTTCTGAGGCGTAATTACTTGAATAAAGAATACAAAACAAAACACTTGCACATCGATTAAGCCTCACTTAAGATGCAAATACTGGTAGGTGAGGTCACAAAATTGCGAAAAGTCTAAATTTTTGGGAATAACATACTATGTTAGAGTAACAAGTTAGATAAACAAAGTTCCAATGTTCATTACATGCCTTATAGACAAAGCATACACATATGCTTCAGATTAATCACGATAATCATGTTCGATAAATATTGACTTTGGCACCTTTAATAAGCATAGGAAATGTTCCCGCACTTGTTGCAAATTTTACTGAATTTCTAATGGACATGATTAAAAGGATAGTGGCAAAAGTGAAACACTTTACGAATTGAGTTAGGCGAGAAAACGTTTCTTAGTCTTTAACTGTACCAATTGCCTTTATAAAGATATATATACACTGCAAAAAAGGAACTGTTGTTCTTACAGTACAATACTGGTAGCCGAGGTTCCAATTTAAAACTGTAAAATGCAGAAATAAACTGTAAAACTAGCAATTTTACAGTTCCTTACACTAAAGTTTGCAATCCAGTTTTTTTCGGTAAAATTTAGCTGTAGCATACTGTAAAAATAACAGTATAATTCTGGAAGCAGCGGCTATAGTTTAAAACTGTAATCTGCACTGTAATAAACTATAAAATTAGCAATTTAACAGTTTTTATCACTATAAAAATAGCATTTTAACAGTTTTATTACTATAAAATTAGCAATTCTACCGTTTGGTATTGCAAAGTTAGCAATTTTACGCTTTATTACTGTAAAATTAGCAATTTTTACAGTTTATTACCATACAGTTAGCTGTATTATACTGTAAAAACATCATTCATTTATTACAGTGTAGCCCACCAAGTACACACGGAATTAGGCCTGTTGTTCAGGTGAGAATGACAGTGGCTATGTCAGTATATAGGCAGATAAAATTCGACCAACAGCCAAAATTTTCAGATAGGATGAGCATTACTCACTCCTTGACAGTCCTTGCATGTACAGTCGAGCCCGCTTATTAAAATCTCGGTTAAAAGAATATTCCGCTTAATGTAATACCTTGTCAATGTACCAAGTCGTTGTAATGCATTATTTTGATCCCGGAGAATGGAATATCCCGCCTTTTAGAATATTTTTGGTGGCAAAATGGCTATTCCATTAAGCGGGCTTGACTGTACAGTCGAGCCCGCTTATTAGAATATCGGTTAAAAGAATATCTCGCTTAATATAATGCTTTTTCACTGCACCAAACAGTTGAAATGCATTATTTTGATCCCGGATAATGAAATATTCCGTTTATTAGAATATTTTTACGTGGCAAAATGGTTATTCCATTAAGTTGGTTCGACTGTGTTTGGTTTTCTGACAGAACATAAATTTTAGAATGAAAGTGGTGATTGTATTTAGCTTTATATAGCCTTATTGCAAAAGCTTGTTTGTTTAGTTTCCGCTGTAGATAAAGCCCGAAAAAAAAACCGTATACTTCTAACATGTTGCTATCGTTAATACAAAAATCGTAAACGCTTTTCACAAATATCTCAGAAGCTCATTTCAGCAGATCCTGTTTTTAATCTTCCTACGTTAATGCAAGTCATTTGAAGTTGTTTTAAAATAAGTAAAACAAGAAGTTCTGTCAAGAACTAAACGAGCCTACTTTCCCGTACATCGACATCGGCATTGTAGCATCTGATCAATATTCTCTTGATTATCTGAAATTAAAAATTATGTCAAACATATCTTTATAGCACTTAAAGCTGATTTCTGAAAGCAAAATATACCCCTCTCATCAGATAAAATAGACACGTAAAAAGTAAATAAACGAGTCAATAAAGTTTTGTCGCACCTTTTAAAGAATGTAACTGTTATAGTTCTTCCGTAGAAAAATTCCACAATCGTTTTCAAAAGAAAAAAAAATAAAATAAAAGTACAAAGAACTTCAAAACACATTTTATCAAAGAAAGAAAAAAAACTCGTTCGTTAATAAAATGTCTTGAATTTCATTTTTAATCCGTTGCCAGTTGTTAAATATAAATAAGGAATAAAATGCTCTCGTGAATGAAAAATTTTTGTTAACAAAAAAAATCGTCTGATAAAAAAAAAATAATAAATTAAACAAAACAAATAAATAAATAAGCAAAAAATCGTCTGCCCAGTCAGTCATTTTTTCTGAGCCTGCTTTTCCGCCATGTTTGCGGAGTCGGAGTCGGAATCAGAGTCCTCACAGAAGATTATTCAGAAAAGTACTTTACAATACATTATTGATCAAAACCATTTTCTTACAAAGTTAGTTTGAAGGAAATCCGCCTTGAAGTTCAGAATCAACATTCAATTTAAATTTCTCCGTAGGCGCTCATGTTAAAAATTTTTCTGAACGGTTCATCATTGAACGAAAAATGGTTCAAATTGAAAAGTGAAATATAGAAATGATCCTCTCCGAGATCTTTCGAACAAAAAAAAAGTTTATTCAATTCGGACGGTTCACTTAAAAGTTATTAGGTGGGGAAAGGTTGTTTGAACGGTTCAATGTTGAACGAAAAAAATGTTCAAATTGAAAATTTAAATACGGTAATGAAGCATCCTTGCCGAGATCTTTTGAACAAGAAAAAAGTTTGTTTAAATCGGACTGTTCATTCAAAAGTTATTAGGTGTGAGAGCTTGTTTGAACGGTTCAATGTTGAACGAAAAATTGTTCAACTCGGAAATTTAAAAACGGGGATGAAGTATCCTTGCCGAGATCTTTCGAACAAAAAAAAGTTTGTTTAAATCGGACGGTTCACTCAAAAGTTATTAGGGGTGAGAGCTTGTTTGAACGGTTCAATGTTGAATGAAAAATTGTTCAAATCGGAAATTTAAAAACGGGAATGAAGTATTCTTGATAAGATCTTTCGAACAAAAAAAAGTTCATTCAATTCGGACGGTTCACTTAAAAGTTATTAGGTGGGGAAAGGTTGCTTGAACTGTTCAATGTTGAACGAAAAATTGTTCAAATCGGAAATGTAAATACGGGAATGAAGTATCCTTGATAAGATCTTTCGAACAAAAAAAAGTTTGTTCAAATCGGACTGTTCATTCAAAAGTTAGTATCGCGAGGCAGGTTGTTTGAACGGTTCAAAGTTGAACCAAAAATTGTTCAAATCGAAAAATCAAATATGGGAATGAGCTGTACTCGCCGAGATCTTTCCAACAAAAAAAAGTTTGTCAAAATCGGAATATTCATTCAAAAGTTATTAGGGGGGGACAGACAGACCGACCGACAGACCGACAGACCGACCGACACACAATTTCCCCATCTCAATACCCTACTTTCAAATTTTTAATTTTTCGATATTTATTTCATTTTTTTGTTTCTTTTTGACTTTTTTTTACTTGGCGATATTTTTTGAACTTGGCGATATTTTTTGGACTTGGCGACATTTTTTAGATGCATTAAGCCAATTTTAATGCTTTTTTTCGTCTCTTTTATTTTTAATGGGAAAGTAGGCTAAAAAGACTATTAGTAAAGATAAAGAAGAACTTTAAAAAAAGTGTGTACTATCTCGTCACGTTTGCCATAGAATTGGCATGCTGCCAGTTAAAAAAGTACAATATGAATGAGAAGGGGAGGGGATTTGAAGAGAGTGTATCATTCATTTCAATGTGACTCTGCTTAATTTAGGGGATGACGCACATCTGTAACCAAAAGCTCTGGCACCCCTGCAAAAGCTACTAGATGTTCCTGGTTATGTCTGTGAGCCGAATGTTCACCTTTTCACCTCATCGGTAGTCAAGCAGTATACGCAAATTCACATTATTTTCTTAAAGGTAAAGTTTACGCAGTAATTATTACTTTATTTCTGGCTGATGTCTTTACAATTACTTAAATCTGCAGCCTTAAGCCACTTTCATTTTAACCACGACATATTACCGATTATCAAACCTTAGGCAATAAAAACGCCTTCATATGTATGATCACCCCAACATCATTCATCATCATACTGAGCAAATATTATACCACGAAATTAACAATCATCAGATATTTTATGCATGTGCGTATAATAAGAGGTTTTCAACTTCGTAAATTAAATTTCCTCATACACATCCATCATTTTGGAGTCTGACAAATGCGCTACATAAACGGATTGAAGGCATAAATTTATGCATGGAATACAGTCATAAACAAAGAACTATTTGTCGAGCCCACAATTCGGGCATTATTCTCAATTCGGGCGTGGTCATGCATCGCTCTGGGTGTGCTGGTACGACTAATGAGAAGGCTTTAATTCCGAGTGTCATTTGCATAACTTTTATAGTCATGCGAGCGCGTTCGCGTGTCGGGCACGGCGCGGTTGAGTAAGAGAAAATTAAACTTTCAAAGTGAATGGGGTTTTAAGAGGAATGAGGGAAATATGAAAGAGATGTAAACTGTTTTAAATAGGCAAGTTTCTCGGTGTTGTTGGAGAATGCCAAATTTCGTAAGAGATAAGAGAAGTACATTTATTAATGCGTTGATTAAGCGTGTGTGAGTTTTTAGCAAAGAGAAAATCCCTTTTCAAATAATGAAGTGATTTTATTTAAATATAAATAAAATTTTAAACCTAAAACATCATAGGCTGTATGTTGAAAAAAAATTCGTTATTGAACTAAAGTTTTTTTCCTAATTGCTATTTAATGAAACTACTTCTAGAGCAGAGGGGATGAACAAATCAGTGTAGTCGTACAAACTTGGCATTCTTCATCAAGTTTTTCTGAAAAAGTGTCGATTGCAACTCCTTTCAGACAAAATTTGTGTTATTCCAAAATTTTGTGAAAAGAAAGAGGATAATTTCGTTTATCTATACATTGCATGGCTATTTTTTTAAGGAAAAATAATCCTTTCTAAACATATCTATACTATTTTCATTAAAAAAAAGAACTAAATTTTACATCATGGTTTTTAATGGTGATAACTTTCTTGTTACATATTACAGTTGAAAAAAAAATGCACTTCAAAAAGGTTCCAGAATTGAGAAGAAAAATAACAAGCAGGGAAAAGCTTTGTTTTATTTGCTTAGGAAATATGTACTTATTTAAATAATATTTTTTGACTGCTTTCTGTGTTTGAAACTAACGTTTTAAATACTTAACACTAGTAAATACTTTCCCATCTGGGTAGCAATATGCAACAAACGCGAACAACTCTTAGTGTCCTTAAAAACTACTTTGCAAAAAGTTCAAAAAAAAAAAAACTTTTCATGCCCTCACTACCAGCTGAGTGTCTTTGGATATAAAGTGTAAGGAGACATTTATTTTCATGACTGTCATTTATTGGCAGTTCCAAATCCAGCGGCTTGTTTCTCTCTATTAAGGGACAAGGACACATAAATGGAGTAAGAATTTGTTCCGTCAAAGTTAAATAGAGAGGTGAGCACGCTTTTGAGCCCTGTTGATTTTTCTGAAACACTTTTTTTTCTAACTTTTGTTTCTGAAAATATGATTACAGGGATAATTTTCTTGCTTTGAAAAATAATTTCAATAGTCACGTGTTCTTACTTTTTATATTATTTTCAAAAACGTTCATTAACTTGGCAACGCTTAGCGGTAATGTTAGTTTCAAATAAAAAAAAATTCTTTGGGCGGGTTATTGATGTTTTCCTTTGTTAATTTTAAAAGTATTAGTTAAAAAAGTGTATAGTTTCTTAAATAAAGAGTGCTAATTCATGTCTCACATATGCAATAATGAACAAAAGTTTTGGGAAAAATCTTCCGACTATTTTCTGACATTTTTGTCCACAGTTGGTAAATGCTGCTCTTTTAAATGACTTTATCTGTTCATTTTTTATTTTTTTGATACAGTAACTTTTTCGTAGCATATTACTTCAAAATAATAATAATAAATTAATACATTTTCCTCTTCTACTAAATAAAAAATACATAACAGCCCCTGCCCCTGTTTTAACTTACTTTCTGAATGAAATCTGAAAAATAAAGGCTCAAAGAAGTAGCGTGGCACGCAGTGATTAATCGAAACCAAAATCTAGTATGTTGTGCGCATCCCAAAATTTTCCTCTATATCTTTCGTATGAATTCTTGGGTCGTACGCTACTGGTAAGTTTTTCTGTCGCGAAAATAGAAAATCATTTTAAAAGTCATGGGCTCAAATAGGTATCCAGAAGAGCAGAAAAACAGCAAACATTATTTTAAATATAATGTTTCTGCCTTCAGTGTTGTGATTCTTTATTGTTGGTCAAACATAGACTAGTGCATTATGAGTTCAATGTATATAGTTTAAATTTGTTTTTCAGCAACATATTTTAAAACACATGCCACTAAATCCGTTTTCAGCATTATTTTAGCAAATCCTTGCAGTTTTCATATTGAAAACATCATTAGTTCATAGACTTTTGAGTAAAATAAAAAAAAGAGGATAGGAAGGAAAGTATTACGGAAAACTTTGTTTTGTAAAAATATCGTTGAAAACAAAAGATAAATACGGCCAAAAAATTAATTACTCAAACAAATATTCAAAACCAAAAAGAATTAAAGTGGGTTAGAAATTAAGAAATGTGTCCCTGTGCCCAATAGTTTTTGTGGAAGTATCATGGTTTAAAAGGGAAAAAAAAGGAATATCAGGAGCAGATGGCTCATCCTTGTGTTTCATATTTTTACTTCAAAAATCGTCATTCAGTTTTATACAACTAAGAAAAATTAAGCTTGAATTTTTTAATATCTAAAGGAACAAAGAAGCAAAACTGTTCAAACAAACATTATCCGATACACTTAGTAGCGTTAAACCTACACTGAAAAAATATTTACAAAATTGTTTTTCTTATGAGATAAATTAAAATCAACTGTCATTTTGCAAAGTTATAAAAATCATTTTCACTTTGTCTCATTGATTGGCTCATTTATTTTTAATGTATTTGTATTTGAAATTTTATATTTGCCTGTTTTATAATGGTATTTTATTTTCATTAATCAAAATTTAAACCCTATTTATTTATTATGTAACTTAGCTTTTTAATTCCTTTTCTATACAGTTAAAATGTTAATAGAAATGGTTGATTTTACAAAATTATAATTAAAAATATATTAATATGGGGTGAGTTTTTTAATGCAAATACTGCATAATTTCAATTCGTTTAGCGAATTAATTACATGTTAAAGCTGTCCAAATTATATTAATGAAGAATGAAAGCCTTAAGCGTGTTTCTCGGCTAATCAAGTACGTGTGCAGGAAAGACAGTTTTACAGAAATTGTCAAGAGGAAATATCGCCAATGGTTCTTAATACGTTTTCATGAGAAACACGCCAAGTATCGTCAAATAAACGATGGATTTTTAAATACTATTTTAGGGCCCACGTTTGATGCTTCCAAAATGTCCCTTAAGAACAAGAGGGGTGTTATTTAATCGAAAACACTCTCACTTCGATACAAATAATTTCTTTTCTGGAACTACTAACGAACTATGATTGGTGGGCAGTGTTTGGATCAAGTATTTATGAAGTCAAATTCAGTTTTGTTTTGAATTTAAAAGTACACCAAGAAAGTTTGGCAGGAATAGGATCATTAGAAAAATTTAAAACTCTCCGGAAACATTTTAGCTCTGCTCTCGATTGTCAATATTCGACACTTTTGGACTCTTTTAAATGTGGACTTGATTCAAAAAAAAAAAATAATCCTAAAGTAAATTCAAGTGAGAGTAGACGGTTGAAAATGCAAAGAAATGAAAAAAAAAAAAAGAGAAAAGAAGCAACAAATCAACTTAGCTTGGTTGATCGAAACAAAACAGCCCATTTTTTAATGACCCATTCTTAACTTACAGGGCATTAGTTCGGGGATTGAGCACTACCACCTTGATTATTTAGATTTTGCTTAGCATACAGCCCCCAGAAATAATGTAGAGGCAGGGCGAAAGGAAGACCGATATGACGATGGGTTGGCAGTCATTAGTAAGAACATCTCTGCCTCTGCTACACAAAGACACCCTAAATGAAAGCGACAGGTATTGCGGAGCAGAAACGGGGCACTATTTACCGCCGCTTTTAACTCGAGTTTCATTACTTTTTTTACGGCAGTCGGGAGTAAAAAGGCTATTTTGCCTGAAAAGTGCGCGCACTATTGAAGATCTTAAACAAATTTACGGGGCTGCAAAGTAATGTGGCAGTAATTATCGAAAGATCCAGATATCGGCGGGAAGAAAAATGCTTTTTATTTCACTTCACTTCCAAGCAAGAATGGCAACAATGAGAGATAAGGCTTGAATATTGGGACAAAGTTTGCGAGTAATTTCGGTGCGAGGATAATTGAATTTCGGAAAAGCTTTGCCGCTTGTTAAAATATCTCAATGCTCCAGTCAAATTATTGAGTTTACAAACTGTGCTTTCCACGTCTTGGTATAGATTTTATTGGAGCTTTAAAAGTTGAGAGTGAAAAGAAAAAGTGACATTTTTAGAAAAGTTAAAAGCGTATGTTGCTTGCCTATTTTGAGAGGAGCTCATAATTTACGAAATGCATACCAATGAATGACTTTGTTCTTTGCAAAATAGTTTTTCTTTAATAACTGTCATTATTTAGTTACGTCTTCATGCGAAGTTTCTCGAAAAGAGAAAGAGAATAATTTTACTTTAGGGAACGATGCTTCATTACATAAAAATACGATAAAACACTTAATGAAGAAATAAAAGTCATGAACTTTAGAATGTCTTACTTTTTCTAGGATTTAACTGCTTACACCCCTTACCTCTTTTTATATTAAACATTTTGATCCACTAGATTATTTCAATTTTACGTTACATGCCATTTTCAGTTTAGTTAGTCTTTTTTTTTTAGTTTAGTTTGTGATAGGTTAGACCAAATAATGAATGTAAACTTCAGCGAAGTTTTTTTTTCAAAAGCTAATAGTATTGTTAAAAAGCTGTATCACTTGGCACTTGGCAAAAAAAGATTAATTTACTTATTTTTTAAAAGATGGAAATTTTTCAGTTTCGCTTCAGGTTTTTTGAAAGCTTAAATTAATAATTGGTTCAACTTCAGGGAATGAACAAGTTCGAAAAGTTTTCAAACACAAGATTAAGTTGAAGTTTTACAATACCTTTGTGCTATTGATGTAGAGAAAATTACAACGTTGCATCCATATAAGCTCCCAATTTTTCGCATTAAAAAAGGCATTCCTCGTAACGCCGAAACACGTGCCTGCAGTATCCCTGCTTATTTGTGCCTCCTTAACGTTGTAATTTTCTCTACAAGATTAAGTTGTTTTCTTTGTGGAATTGTATAGGTGGAGGTTACTACTGCTAAGTTCTTTCTAAAATTCGAAATTTCTGTTAACTTATTTATGAAAAGGAGCTGTTCATTCACTGGGGGATGGAGGGGAGATTATTTACTTAACGGCTGTTTCATCTTATTAAAGAAGTTCAGAAACATCATTCGTTGTGTAGATTGTTTCAGTTGAATGTGTATCTTCATGTCCCTTGAGCACGGGGTTGTTTCGGGGATACATTTTCCTTCGAAATGTTCATTGCTCCCCAATCAGCGCTAATCCTTACTTTTGAAGACCTGTTTGAAACAAATATTGGTCAAATTTAGCTAATTGGTTCTGGAAGACTCTCGGGTGATATTCATAACCAAGTGGGAATAACACAGCTATTTCGAAGGAATGTTGACCACGATTTGTTTAAGATGTTTCTGGCTATCGACATTTTAAAGACTTCTGATGAGTACGAACAAACGCAAACTATCATTACGGTTATTATGGATTAGTTGAGTCTCTATTTTCTTCAATCCTCACCGGACCGATCACGAATCCTAGGTTTAATTGCACTGCTTTTAACCCTTTGAGAATTAGAACATAAAATTCCTGAGCGGATTCAGATTGTGAGCAAGCAATTGTTGAAGCCACTTAGTCATTTGGCTGGATAAAATAAAGGATTAGGTAAACTCAAACAAAGCTACAGTATTTTTAACAGTTACTAATACTATTTGCTCTTGTGAGGACATATGACATTGTGAAGCTTTGGAACCCAAACTTAGTTAACTTTTATTATTATTATTTTTATTAGTACATTTTATTTCAGCTATTGGTAACGGGATTTGTTATTTGAATGTTTATGCATTTCTATAGCGTATGTGGGTGTTATACAAACATCGTATCCTTAAAAAATCTCTCAGCGATAAAACATACAGACGCAACAAAAACGGATATTTCACACAAAAGTCAAATAATACTCATGTGATTGCATGCATACTAATGTCTAAGGATTAGAAAGAGCTGCAAGAGGAGTATTTTACGATGCTCATTCTTAAGCTTTCAATATGAATTTTATGTACATAAATACGAGTTTTACAAAAATATTGTTAACGCCTGTAAATATTTAAAAATATTATGAAATAATACTTTGCAATCGAAGTGAATGTTTAATAATGCATGTTATTGTTCTAAAATATACACGCATAGTTTACAATGTATGTAAATAATTTATTCTTTGAAAATATTACTCTTCAATGCATGTAATAAACATAACTTTGAAAAAGTTATTATTTTATGCATATTTTTTCTGTTAAAATCTGTGCATTGATCTTATAAACATTTTTTAATGCTAAGATAAAAGACAAGGAACTGGTTAGTGCCGACGTTTTCTTAGGATCACATAGACCAATGGTGCTGCAGAGACTGCTATTTCAAGTCAAATAATGACTCCGGGGATTGCATGGCTACCAACATTTAAAGAGTAGAGAGTGCTGTTATAGGGTCATTTGGGTGAAAATGGTCAATGCTTTAATCCAGTGAAATTGGGAGTTAGAAGTTACAATGTATGTAATTATTTTGTAAAAAAGCATGTAAATATTGTTTTGTTATATTGTGAAAAGTTGCTTTGTAAAGTAAATTAGTAGCATTTGTTAATATTTGTTAACAATATCTCATAATATTTAAGAATGTTTAGTCATATATGTATATATTTCTAAAAATCTGCAAACTGTAGCTTTCAATATATTCAATCAGTTTTATTTTGTGAAAAACTGCAATTGTAAATATTTTTTATGAATGTTTCTGTTGGTATATTGTTGTTGTAATCATTTTTTTCTAAACAGACGACGAACTGATTAGACAGCATTTCTGCACGGTACACACTTTAAATGATCACTAGGACAAAATCTGTTAGTCCTTGATCCAGAAAAATTAAGCTTTTGAATTTTAATTTATATTATTCCTTTGCAGTTTCTCTAAATATTGTTTTGTAACATTGTAAAATATTATTTTACATTGTAAATAATGATTATTTTTCAATATTCGTTTACAATGCCTTTCAATATACATGTATGTCTTATAATATGTTAATATTGCATAACATCAAACATTATTCTTTATTATATTTAATCGACATTATTTAGGAAAATTGCATTTGAAAAAATTTTTATGGATGTTTCTGTTGGTACATTATTGCTGTAATCATTTTCCTAAACAGACGACGAACTGATTAGACAGAATTTCTGCACGGTAGACGTTTTTCTTAAGAAATCCAGCCGCAGCAGAAATTGCTATTCCACGCACAAGTCAAATAATGGCTTCCACGATTGCATGCATACTAACATCCAAAGAGTGGGAAGAGAGCTGCAAGAGGATCGTTTGGGCAAAAACTGTTACTCCTTGATTCAGTGTAATTAAGCTTTTAAATTATAATTTATATAATTATTTTGCAGTTCCTCTATATGTTGTTTTGTAACATTGTAAAATATTATTTTACATTGTAAATAATGATTATTTTTCAATATTCGTTTACAATGCCTTTCAATATACATGTATGTCTTATAATATGTTAATATTGCATAACATCAAACATTATTCTTTATTATATTTAATCGACATTATTTAGGAAAATTGCATTTGAAAAAATTTTTATGGATGTTTCTGTTGGTACATTATTGCTGTAATCATTTTCCTAAACAGACGACGAACTGATTAGACAGAATTTCTGCACGGTAGACGTTTTCCTTAAGAAATCCAGCCGCAGCAGAAACTGCTATTCCACGCACAAGTCAAATAATGGCTTCCGCGACTGCATGCATACTAACATCTAAAGAGTGGGGAGAGAGAGCTGCAAGAGGATCATTTGGACGAAAACTGTTAAAGCTCCGCTCGATTCCAGTGTAATTGAGTTTGGCACAGGCGGGATTATTTTGACTGGAGATCGTAATGCCCCGATAAAGCTGCTCGTTAGGCCGCCGCTCTGGCTTCTTCTGCAATGAGCTGCGTTTGCTTGCTGCAGAGTTGCGCATCCCTTTGCTGATTAATGGTTTTATAATGTACGTCCCTCTTTCTGATAATCCGAATAAAATGGTTGCTTCATTAAAGTCGGGGAAGACGTTTCGGGTGTGTGTAATGTTTTTAAGAACTCCAAATGAACGTCTGTGGTTGGTTCATTAGCCCACGGTACAATGGGTTGCTTACGCGATTAATGGAAATTTTTGAAATTAATGCTAATGCATAAAGAAGACATGCGGGAAGATAATGCTACTTTGGATGCTTCAGAGGAGTGAATTGACTGGAGTAAAAAAAAAAAAATACCGGTCGATAAAAACACAGTAAAAGCATCTAATGTACTCCTAAAGAATATTATGATATAAAGATTTTCTGGTTGGTTCAGCACAACTTATCTGTCATGATATAATGCGAAATTTTTTGCTAGCTCATAAAAATCAAAATTTTAAATTTATGCTCCAGAAACTTTTAGATCATATTAAAACAAACATTATTTTCAAAGTGTTTTGTTTTTTCTATTTCGTGTTCAGCTAACAGTTATCGAAGGCTTTTTATGAATTCACATTTTGACGCTTTGATACACTGACTTCAGTTGTCAAAATATTACTTCACGTTGTTGTTAAGTGATATAAACTAATTAACGGAACACAAGTGAATTAAACTTTTTATTTCTGATTTTTAGAACTGGAAACCTTAAGACATACCTTTTGACAGAGATATTATAAAAGCATAGAAATATGAAATTAGTTTGTTGTAAAATTCATTGAAATTCAAATATAGGGTCACAAATGATACCATTAAAACGTAATGTATTAATATAAATACATATATCCTCAAAGCAAAACCGTAAAATATCTTACTTTTATTCATGGGATTAGATGCCTTATTGTTTCTCTGGGGTGATGATATAGTATATGTTTGGGAAATATAACTTATGCTAAAATATAGCTCGTTTCTCTCTTAATTATGATGATAGAACATTTTCTACATCCTTCACTTAAGGAAATTTCATGAGCAATTTTCCACGTCGGCTGAGTTGCGCAGTGGTTAAGCGTTGCATTCTTGTGCTTTTAAGCAATTGTTCAAAAAATAAAGGTCTAAGTGTCCAATCTGAATTTTTTACAAGTCGATGCAGAAAACCATCAGAGCTCATGTTGCAAGGTTATTCGACACGTTAAAGACCCCTTGAGTGTCTATTTGGCTCATACTCCTCTTCAAATGTAGTTCAGAGCGCAATTTCACATCGTGAGAGACCATGTATCTCCATCTAGTGTCAAACTGAGATCCGAGATTCTCAAGTGCCAATGGATATGTGTGCCTTAACCGCTTAGTCGTCGTGCCCGTTCCTCATAAGGGCAGAATATTCGGGCAAATTTTGTCGTGCCCGTGTCTCATACGGGCTGCATTTCTGATATTTTTAAAGCTTCAAAACTTTTACTTTTTGTCGTGCCCGTATTAGCTTTTATTTCTACAACTACTGCACCTACTAAAGAAGGTGGAAGAAAAGCAAATTTGGAGTTCCGAAAGGATTTGGTCGATGAAGCAAACTTTAAGGTGAAATTGGGTAGATTGATTAAAACTTTCCTACCTTTAAAAAACCACTAAATCCAAAGGAAAATGCAGTGTTTTTTATTTTAATATGTTTAAAATATTATGAACATAAAAAAAACAAAAATAAAAAAAAAATCTGATGAATTTTGATCAGTTTTTTGAAAAAAAAGTGCGACGAGTAAGCGGTTAATGGTAGGACGAACAGATTGGATGACAGTTATGGGAATTGACCTATATATGTGAATGGGGAGGTCTGGTACATAGGTCAACCGTAGGCATGCTTGCTTTATTGAAAAGAAAAAAAAACTGACTCAAGCCACTAGCATCACTTTTTACAGATTTATACTACTA
The DNA here is from genome assembly GCA_038373865.1 of Uloborus plumipes. NCBI lineage: Eukaryota > Metazoa > Arthropoda > Arachnida > Araneae > Uloboridae > Uloborus > Uloborus plumipes. The sequence continues at coordinate 24,895 of JAXGGA010011725.1, read as the reverse complement.
ACGTTTTGGATGATAATTAGAGTGACGTTTAGCACATCAATTGGATCGTTAATGAAAAACAAGTAATATAAGTTCTTTTTAAATGATACATTACGAAAATATGCGCTTACAAAAGTTTATCATCATCTACCTGAATTCGAAAAAGCTCGACTTTAAAATTACTTCTGATGTTTCATACGAAATAGTAAATTACGCTTTAAGGAACATTAGTAAGAAATTATCATTCGCAGTTTTTGAAAAATTCTTAATAAGTTTTCTCCCTTAATTTGAGAGAGAGATTCATTAGGAAAATCTTGAAACTCTCGCAAAATGAAATTTGAGTTCTAATTAACACTTTGCTTTAGCGAGAGTTATGGTAGAGTGTGTAACGAAGCAACTCATTTTGATGAAGTTGTTTTAAAAATTAGCATTTTAGCTTACCGCATATTGTTGCCGTATTTCAAAGTGTCTGACATTAGCATTTTGCTGCTAGGCATTATTTAATAAAGCTTTTCTGAGTTATAAATGCTCTGTCTGCCGTGCTTTGCGGTAAGGTAATATTTCGTTTAGGCAGCGTTATCTATTTTGTAACTATCACATAATCTTACGTCAATTATTCTAAATGATTTCTGGCATGGTACAGAGTTTTACTACTTTACGTCAAGTTAAAGAGATTTTGAAATTTTAAATTCTTAAGACACATTAAATAATTTTTATTTTTACAAAAGAATTATTTGTGATAGGAATGTGCCAGCACCCTTCCCAGGTAGCACAAAAAACGTTTAAACGTTTTATAAACGTTTTTAATCTGTTGTCACAACGTTAATAACCATTTCACAACCTTTAAAAAACGAAGTGTGCTACTAGGGCTGTAGCTATTTTTTTCCTTTTTTGCACTGCATTCCAATCATAAACTTAAGAAACAGTTTAGATATAGAAGCTTTAACTTTATAAGAGAATCTCGGAAGTATGTTAGTATCTGACTTACGCATGCTAACGAGGAAGCATAACTGGTACGAAGAAGCACTACGCCTTGCTTTATTGATTTGGGGGTTAATGTAGTCAGTTTGGGGGTTAATGTGAAACAAACAAAGCTTTTGCCTGAGTAAGGATAGGGCGGGGGGGGGGTCACCACAGTTAATACTTATTAGCATTTTAGAATAAATCGAGAACTAAAAAAAAGGCAAAATATCCAAATTTAGGCTTTTATTACAGCTGTAAAATATTTTTGAAAAAATAAACATTTCAGTACAGATAGTTGTAGTAGGAATATCCTGCTTTCCTTTTAAAAATGAGTTTATATAAAAGTACAAGCTAAATGTAGCAAAATAGCCTAATGTGGAATTTTGCCGACACCTTAGATTTTAAAAATTCTGTTCAAAATATTTTAATGCATTGAAAAAAAATGGTAGTGAAACATTTAAATTCTTAAAATGAGCTATCACTGTTTCATTTTTTGAAACTATTTAAAATAACCAGGAAAGTGAAAAAGTATTGCATTCTATCCCGTAAATAAAAAATAAAATATAAAATATAGCAAAATTCAAACGATTTATTCGACAATATAAAAATTTAAGTATTCGTCAAGCTTTCATAAACTAAATTCCATCTCATTAAAAATAATTGCTTTAAAACAGTTCGCTTTATTCCAAAACTTCACCATTGATTTATTTCCTAATTTTCCAATTCTATCTCATTATTGCATCTATTATTCAAGGGGTTTTCATTATTTAGTACATAAACAAAATTCCAGCTTCAAGTATTTATTTATTTATGCATTGCTTTTGCTTACTAAAAGATGTTCTAGGACCAGAGAATAATAGCTGTGTGTACTAGTGGGAGAATTTCTTTGTCCTGGAAACGAAATGAATGAAGCACGCAATGCGTAGATTTCCCAAATGCTTTCTTTTTATTCAAAACAAGAGTTTTCAATTATACCTAAACAAAGCTATTCTTTTGAATTTTTCAGGTGCTTGTTTCCCAAAGATTTTTTCTAAAATGAGGGCTGATCTTATTTTTTAAATAATGTATTGGATTGTTATAGCAATGCTCTTTTGTCCCAAATTAGTTGCTACACTGGAATGATTTGTTCGGAATACTGATTTTTGTGATTTTGTTTGAGCATTTTCCATTGACTTTTGGTGCTATGATATCAGTTACCATTTATTTTCAAAGCAATCCCTCATCTCTTTCTTTTATGAGAAATACATTGGTTAAAAGAATCCTGAGTTCACATATTTTTAACCACACGCTTTTTTGCTAGGTATTACCATAGATATACCACCTGAAATATCAGTTTTTTCTATAAATTCATGATTCATTTGCTAGAAGATAGTTTTCAGCAATTACGTACGGGAAGGAATTTCCAAAATGGAGCGTAGCTAATGAGTATGCGAACTATGGACTTTTGAAACTATTGTACTGCTTTAATGCAGAAAAGAGGAAATGCTTTTGAACTAATGTCAACTGATAGTATAGCACCTAGAAGTCACTTAAAAATCAGAATAAAATGTTTTCAATCCAGCAATTAATTTGGGGTACTGAAAAATGCTCGTAGAAATTACAAAATCATCAGTCTCAATATTAAATAAAAAAACATTCAAATGTAGCATGTAGTTTACGACACAATTTTCAAGCTAAATGTAGTCACTAGTTTTAGACGGAAATATTTAAATGTTTAGATGGTTGAAGTAATATTTGAGCAAATAAAAGCTACAGGCAAATGATAAAAATGAAGGAATAAGTATTTCTGCAGCTATTCAGTTTTTCTATGAAAGGAAAAACTGGTTGAAATTTCACGTTCTTAAGAAAAACCGAAATACTACTTTTCTAAATTTCTATTAGAGAAGTATTAGTTCATACATCTGAAATTTGGTCGGTTCTAGTAAGAAATAAACGTGCATTGGCCCTTTTTGGTAGGAGTGCATAGTTTGATTCTGATAAGAGGAATTCCGATTAACTAAAAATTAAGAGACTACATTTGCTAAAACAGAAGCATGAAACAGGTTTATAGAAAAATAATGCATATTTATATATTTGTACCGATATTGCAAATTTGTCATTTTCAGAAAGAGATAAACGTCTTAAAGATCATATAACAACGGTAAACATGTATTTCCTACTTTAGTAAAAATATTTCGTGCCGATAAACGAGTACATTTAAAAACTTTTTAAAGAACTATTTTTAACTTAAGTTTCCTGTCCAATTAACTGAAGTCTTTAAAACGGGTTTTTCTCCAGTTTTTGTTATAAATTAAATTAACATTTTAAGGTTTATGCTGTCAAAATCCGAGCACTAATGATAACATCTCTTAAATATTAGATAAGCTGGGTAGAAAAAGATGTTTGCATGAGCCATGTAAAACATGGAGACGACCCCTCGGTCGAGCGAATGGCCGAGAGAATCACGTGAGGCAGGACTCTTCGATCCTTTTTTTCCTGGAATGCTGCCAGCAAAAGACTACCGTCTTTTCCTTTTATTATTAACCCTTCCCCCATAAAGCTCGACCACATTACAGAGGCATCCGGAGTATTCGATGGGCCTCCTTTTCCCACTTGCATCCAGATTCCAGCCCTTCTGAATATATTCTGGACGAGAGCGTGGAGATATTAGTGCGGAGCGTGTTGGCAACACCAAACCCACAAGCGATCGTTGAGCGATGCAAATGCTGCTATTACAGGGGCAAGCGTTCACACACGAATCAAAAGTAGCGAAGAATTCCGATGGCTTTTCTGGTTTTTCGAGCATTTCGTGGTCCCCAAAAATTGGCTTTTCTTTGCAATCTATCCGAGCCGTTTATAAACAAGTCAAGCTAATCTCGGATTAGATCTGCTTTTAGATTGCACTCGTTTGCATACTGAGCAAGGTTTGATTTTGCCTTTAGGGTTGCTCTGCTATCCTTTTAAGGAAGAGTAGAAATAACGTCGAGCAACATTGGATATCGTATGCTAATTTTTCAACTAGACACAGGTTTGCGGTGCTGTTTAATTCCAATAGAAATCTTAATACTCCACACTTGCAATCAGTGACTTAATTAAGACAACACCTAATTAAGATATTTCATCTCAAATTTGGAACTATTTGTTGAACTTTCTACGGCCTAAAACATATTATTACCACCTATTAAGTGTAACTAAAATTCCGCTGAGAAAACGTATCCTTCATACCATCATTTTTTATTTTTTTATCTTTAATGTCGCTTGAAAATTTTTCTGCACGGTAAATTTCTTTCATTTATTCATTTGAAATATACATAGTGATGCTAGGTAAGCTGCTATTGAAATTTCCAAAATGAAAAAAAAAAAAAAATGTAGAAAAAGCGTATATTAACTTCATTTTGCTTCATTATATGACTGAGATAAATAATTTGGTCATAAAATTCTACAGAAAATGGCAAAGTGACAGTAATAAATAAATATCAATTACTTAAAAGAACTATTCTCAAGGGTAAAGGGGGGCTGTAATTAATTAAAATAATAATTTTTAAATATTTCATGTCTTTTTTTAGAGATCATTAAATTTCTTTTACTCACATTATCACAAGATTTGGTCGTTCTATTTGTGAAATCTTTTAGTTAAGTAATACTAAAAATAACCAAACATAATACTTTTAGTATGTTCCTTATTTCCGCAGTTTTTTTCATGTGTAGAATGGTTATCGAATAAATTATTTTTCGAATACTTCAATAAATTAAACATTTTCTATACCTTTTCTTTAGATTTGCGGTCATTTGTCGGACAGATGATTCAGTAATGGATGAGTATTGATTTGCAAATATACATGCGTATAACTGGGAACAAAAGGAAAAGAAAAATCATTGCAAAACAGTTTAAATAAAATTTTAATAATGTGTCTAAACACGTTTGCCTTTTTTCTTTATAAAAAAATCAGACTACCACCATTTTAATCTTGTAACAAATTGAAAGTGCCATTATGCTATAATTAAAAAAAAAACGGGCTAAACAGCCCCCTTCTATGAATGATATTTGATCATACAAAGCACACATTATGCAAAACTCTGCTATCCAAGTACAATGTAGTAGTAGTAACAACAAAAGTTACAAAGGCTTCTTTTTTTCACTATCTTTTTAAATAATGATTAACATCGGTTGAAGAAGACCAGGCTTGGTTGTCAAGGACATTGAACGTCATCTGAGTCCATGACAGTAAAAAGAAAAGAACTCCGCGGTCCCCCCACAGCCTGCTATTCATCTAGCCTGGAGGGTTGACATAGGCTGAATAATGTATTGAAGAATTCTGTATTTTGACGAACTCTTTTTTTTCTTCCTCTTTGATAAATAAAAAAAGCACGTGTTTGTTATTAAAATATTTACTTCGTTTTCTGTACATAAAAAATCTCAATTGATCCTTTTTTTCGGAGGGATAATGTTTTCCTCAAATGATAAAAAACGCTGTTGGAATATTAAAGTCTTGCAATGTAATACGAGATATTTTCAACATCACTATAAGAGTATTTCATTTGTTAAAAAGTTTGGAATTATTTTCACGTTTTTAATTTAGTTAAAAATGTAGCATCATGGCAATAGGAGGATATGATAATAAATTAAAAAAAAATACATTAGATTATTTTGTTACTTTCTTTAAATAAAGAATCACGAACGTTCTAATGATGAAAACCAAAATAGTCAAATATACAAGAGAATATATCTTTAAAATGAAAACTATGACCAATACCTTACGCCATTGATTTATATGTCTCAAAACTATGAACAAAATATTGATGTAATCAAAATAATAAAAACCAAAGTGATCAGTTCCTAAAGACAAACTCTTATTTTCATTTCATTAGAAAACTTGAGGATATTATTACATAATGCATTGTTGTTTAATTCTAATGAACTTTATTTTTACAATGTAATAAATAAATACTTTCCTTTTTTTTTTTTTTTTTTTTGTACATTGTGATCTCTTATATTGTTCACAAGAGTACACATTTTTATTATTTTTCCAACTGTTGAAGTACCAAGTGATGATTCCGCAATACCACTAACATATACATTTATCTACATACATTTAACTTCCCTTTCATTGAAAAACCTACTTTCAGCATTATCTGAACTGTTGTCAATGTTGGAAAATTGGCCTGCATATATGCATTAACATTCAAAAGTCTATTCAAGTAATTTTTTTGGTTTTCATTAGGGATGCACCTATAAGCAAATTGGCAGATTACCAATGATGCGGCTGCTGATAATCGGCCCATTAATCCACTCAGCCGATTAATGATAAGGATGGTTGTTTTTATTACTACCAATTTTACCATCTCTGTTTTTTTTCTCTTATACAATTCCGAGTTTAGAAATAGTAATTTATTTCTGAGAAAAGATTTTACCATTTCTCTAATTACAATATTTTATCAAATTTCTTAGAACCAATTTTCATACTATTGTCAATAAAAAAACAACACATTGTTGATTATGTTAATTGGACATAAAAAGCAAAAAAAAGGGGGGGGGGAGTCATTCTATGGTGAGCACTCTAGTTTAGGAGTAATTTCAATTTGAAATTTTTAATAATTAGTAGCAATCTAATTCAAGACTTTTATTCTTTATGAAATTAGAGATTATCTAAAAGCACTGTACTAAGGAGAAAACTATCGCGACATGAAAAATGTTGCAACCAGTGGCGTGCCGTCCATGGACAAGAGGGACTAGGCTAGTCCCTTAAATAATCGACCAGTCAAAAAAATTAAAAAAAATGTTTATACTAAACCATTAATTTTATATTTGAAATGTTCGCAAGCAAAAATGAAGGAGAATGTATCCCCTCTTAAAGCGCTAATTCTTTAAAGAGCCTCCTATTTCTCTGTTTCTCCCGCGTTTGCGCGGGGCCGTCGCGTGCGTCGCTCGCCCAGACTTGCTCGAGCGAGGGACCAGTAGAGAGAAGCCTGTTCCCTTCAAGTCAGTTATTGCTTGCCCGAACCTTGGCGTTCGCTCGGAAGCTTATATTTGATCAATTAACACCTTTACTGAACAATCTGAAGATCCATGTTTTAGGGCCTTTTGTGCAGGTTTCAAAGTGAGTTTCAGGACAAACAAACCGACTTCTAAAAATATTTTCCTCTTTCTACTCTTAATTTGAATTTATGGCAGGGGACTCGGTTGTAGAATCGAGTCTTCTGCTGGACGTCATGGACGAGCATGCGCAGTTCAACTGATTAGTCAGGAGCTCCGGCGAAAATCGCTTTCGGGGTTAGTTAGAAGGCACTTATAAAAACTTTTTCTTTTCTTTCTTCCTTTTTTAAACGGGGTAGGGGAAGCTCCCCCCATCCACTGTTTCCCTCCCTGTTATTGTCATTGTTATTATATTTTTTTACTGCTCTTAAATAAAGGACTTCGGAATGACTAATTTTATTACTATGTGGGCAAAATGAAGCAACAAAATATTCTTTTGTAAGTGAAACAGAATTTTCACCTTGTTGATTTTTTTTTTTTTTTTGATATTTTATAATTTGATATAATTTTTTGATATTTTTAAAGTCCAGTTTAAGTGACTTTTATTGTCAAATTATAAGTTTATTTTTAAAACACATAATGCGTATGGGATTTTTTTAGCAGCTTGATTTATTTGGTATTCCAAATTTTTCATTCAGCCTCATCATAAGAAATGATTTGCATATTTTAAATTTTTATTTTGTTCCTTTTGAAGAATTTATTTGTATGATTAGGTTTTCCAAGCATTAAATACAATTTGAATCGTTTAAATTTTAATTTGTTTTTATGTAACTGTGAAAAAACGAAATTGGCGAATATCAACATTTCTGCATTTACCAGAAATGCAGTACCAGATTTTTGCATTTGACAGTAACATAAAAAGTATATGCACTGCTTAATACGAACAACTGGTCCCCTGTAAAATATTGCTCCGAACGCCACTGGTTGCAACATTGTCTATGTGTTTGTGCATATTTATTTAAAGTAGGAAAATTAATTTATTAAAAACTTTATATCAACTGTGAGGATTATCGCTACTGTTGATAAAATTATTCATCATAGTTTCTTAGTGAAGTTATACATTAAAGAACAATATTTGAAAAATATTTTTTCGGCCGATTAATCTGTTGCCAATTATGGCCGATTAATCGGTACCGCCGATCGATCGGTGCATTCTAAGTTTTCATAGTTAAAAGAAAACAACTTAAAATTGTACAGACAAATAGCAAATCTCACCTCCTCCAAAAGTATGATTTTTGAAGCAAGGAAAAAAACAATCAAAAACAAATAACACGACCCACATGAAAGAAAGGAAAAATTGTCCCAAATTTCCTCCAACCTCGAGAAAAAAAATCCCCTTTTTTCCCCCTGCATGAGTAATCGCAAACTGGTGAGATGATCCGTAAACTAAGAGGTTAGACAATTGGGATCTGTGGGTGGGAGGCGATGCTTGTGGTGATTCCATAGCGGAAAGGTCAGAAGAACTGCGTAGGGGGTCACTGATTACGGGGCACCCTTTCACCGCGGGGTAGGATTTTTCGAGTGACTACCCCTACAATTGGCGCGCCTCCATGGATATGGAATTGACCTCAGAGGTAGCAAAGTATTTAGTTTCTCTTTGCGTTTGCTTTTTTCTCTTGGTCTTCTTTTTTATGTGTGTTGAGGATCTGTTGTGCTTATTTTGCTCTGCTTTATTGCGAGGGGTAGAGGTGACTAGAACCACGTTATGCAAATTATATTTCGATCGATATTCATTTCTAAACATCATAGTGGCACTATGTTATACACTGCAAAAAAAGAACTGTTGCTTTTACCATATAATACTGGCAGCCGAGGTTTCAATTCAAAACTGTAAAATGCACAGTAATAAATTGTAAAACTAGCAATATTACAGCTAATTACTGTAAAATGAGCATTTTTACAGTTTAGTACTGTAAAATAAGCTATTTTACAATTTATTACTTTAAAATTAGCAATTTTTACAGTTTAGTATTATAAAATTAGCTGATTATACTGCAAAAACAACATTTTACAGTAGCTGAAGCGTTTAGTATAATAACCCACCTAGTCCGTGAATTTTCTAAACTTTTTTTTTCGCACGCAATTAGTTCTTACTTAATATTGTCTTTTTGTAAATATTTGGGAACAGGTTCATCTCAAATACATCGAAAACTCACTGCCAAAAGTCGGTTTTATTTAAAAATTGCACTCTTGTTGGCTGAGTGTAGGTGAAGTGAGCTAAGCCTTTTTGCTAAGAAGAGGAGTGGGGTTGAGAAAAGAGAAGAATGAATTGAAAAAAAAAGTAACAAGAGCTATTGAAAAGGTTTACGAACGATCAGGAAGCATATTTTAGTAGTCTTTTCTTAATTTTCTGATATTTTTCTTTACTTTCGTGATCTATTCTAAAATTTTTAAGTTGTTCTCGATATTCGTGCAATTTTGGCCTTATAAACATCAATGATTTTTCCGTCGTTTTTTTTTTCTAAAATGAATTGAGACAACTTTAATTAAAAAAGCCGTAATTGATATTACCATTAAATGTTACTTTAACCGATATTTAGCAATAAATTACCAGGAAAAAAATAAAACATTTTAATTGATCATGTTAAACCATCAAACTCCTCTACAGAGAAATTCCCTTAAATTTTTAAAATCTGCATCTCAAAAGTCTCCTATAGCTTACTTTGGGAGACGTATGCAAAAATAAATTTGTTAAGGAGAGCAAAAAGAAAAAAAAACTTATGGTTTAAAAAATCTTGTATTACAAAATTTGTTCAAGATTCTTGTACGGTACAGCACAATTGAAGGGCTCGGAGGATGAAGGGGCTATGTTACATTTTAAAAAATGAACACTCTTCACAATGGTAAGAAATCGATACAGGTAAGCAAATAAAACTTGGTATATCAAACAGTAGATGTCATTAGACCAATTTTATACGCACAGTAACGACAAAACCAGAAAACAAAAAAGCTACAACTGCAACAATAAAAATTTGAACTTTAATTGCTTACAATTTCTGTTTTGTCACATAACCCTTTCATCTCCCAAGCCCTTCAATTACCATTAAATGTTACTTTGAACGATGTTTAGCAATAAATTACCAGGAAGAAAATAAACTTTTAATTCCGATATTAAACTTTTTAAACTCACTCGCAGAGAAATTAATTTAAATTTTAAAAATCTACATCTCAAAACTTTGCCATAGCTTACTTTGGGAGACGTATGTAAAAATTAATTTGTTAAGGCAGCAAAAGAACTTATGGTTTACATATGGTTAAAACTTCTGGTTATGTACTGTACAGCACAATTTATAAGTACGTGAATAATACTTTCAGTACTAATGATTTGTAAATAAATAATATAAGTGATAATTCTGGTGGTCAAAGTAACACAGAAAAATAAAGTTTATATCTATAAAAAAGCATCTAAAAATTTTCGTATTTTCCTTTTATATGTATAGGCATCATCATAAAAATTTACAAGTGGAATATCTTCTACAGCATCAATTTACTACCTACAAAATTACACAAGGAAACTTTACGATGGAAATATCATAAAACTATATTCTTACCCTCGATATAAACGACCAAACATTTCTAACTACGCACAATTTAGAAGGCATATATATTCTCCATACACCCTTTTATTTCTTCCATTCTACCCTTTGTAAACCTCTGTATTATGTTCCCGTATTTTTTCTCCTCCTTATTACTACGTACATTGAACATTGCGTTTTTCTTTTCCCTTGCATTTATTTACGGCGCATAGAGGGCCGCAGGTAGAAATGAAGAAAGAAAACGAAGAGGCTTATCGTGTTCTAATAAAAATGGATAGAACAAATGGACCCCACCCAGGAGGAGAGTCCGAACAAATATGGAATGAGAATAAACTGATAAGAAAACACGAAAATTGCCATGCCATTCTTCTTCCACTTACTCCAAAGGAGGCCCAGATAAGGGGTCAAGTACAAATCTTTGTAAAATTCCATTTATGAATTTATTATTTTCAAAGGATCATTTTTGCATTAGTTTGTACAGCATGTGAATTAATAAATGTACTAAAGATGATTTGGAATGTATTTTCTAAAAGCATTTATTAACTATGGGTAATAAAATTTTTTCTCAAGGTACTAATATTCTCTTGTACACTTTTTTTTTATTATTATTTTGATGTGAATTTGTTGCAAATATTAACATAAACTTGTAACTAGCTATTTCAGTAGAAAATCAACCCATTGGAAATAATTTACAGCATTTTAGGTGAAGTTTGGAGACAGTGAGATTCTTTCATTATTTTTTTTTTTTTCGTCTTTTCATAGTTTATCAATAAAAAAAGTATAATATTCTGAATAGCACTATATGCGACTTTAATTCGAATTAATTACAGAAGCACGAAGTAACATTTCACATATTTATGATTTCTGTAACTTTCAAAAAGACACTACTGCAGACTCGGTATACCAACAAATCTATTCCGATGTAAAACAAAAATATTCCTCATATAAGAAATTTTTACCGACAGGTCTAAATCAAATGATCACGTTGGCTTCGCGGCAGTAATAGACGGTAATACTATTTCACAACAACTAAATACTTCTTGTTCAGTCTTCACTTCTGAAATCAAAGCCATAGCCACCTCTCTCCAAACAATAGCCCAATCAAATCACAAAAAGTGGATAATTTACACAGATTCGAAAAGTTCTTTGGATGCCCTTTCAAACTGCAACAACAATAGCCATCCTTTTGTTGTTCAATCTTTTCAGTCATATCATAGCCTAAAACAAAATAATTTTAAACTTCTTTTCTGTTGGATACCTAGTCATGTAGGCATTGCTGGCAATGAGGCAGCAGATAAAGCTGCTAAGGCTGCAAGTGCCCATAGCGAAGACCTTGTTCCCTTTGACGATATAAAAAAATGCATTAAAGATTATCTTAACATCAATTGGCAGCGTGACTGGGATGGAGAAACACGGAATAAGCTGCACTCCATCCAACCTTCGATCAAAGGTTTCAAATCCCTAAACTATAAGAGAAAACAACAAGTAATAATAACCCGTCTTCGCATCAGCCATACAAGATTCACCCACAAACACCTTCTTTGCCGCGAACCTATTCCTACATGCAATAGATGTAATGTTAATCAGACAGTGTTGCACATTTTATGTAACTGCCCAAATTTTAATCATACTCGTTTAAAATATTTTAAGACTTTTTATCCATCTATGACGGAGTTGTTAGGGGACACAATCCATCCTAATTTGTTCCCATTCCTCCATGAAATTGGTTTTATATATCTAATTTAGTGTTTTTATCCTTTTCTGCTTGTTTGTGTCATCTTTGTATTTATGGTTTTACTTAAAATTACTAGACAGATTATGTTTGACAATTTTAAACTTTATGTTAATGCCAGTTTTGGAAATGTTTTTAAATCTATCTAAGTTTTACGACAGTTGTATTTTCGGAAATTTTAGCTTTATCATCTGCTAATTTTTTGCAATTATATAACAGCGTATGGCGCAGCTTCGCCTACTAAGACTCTTGCGCCAAAAAACCTCATATAACCAACCAACCAACAGAAGCACGATAAGTTTTTTATGGTACATCGTTTTGTTTATGTTTTATATAGGGGAAAGGGTGGGCACATGTGAACAAAAATGACGTTTTTGTGCATTTTTCATTATCAATTTGAGATATAAAAGAAACAAGTGTTATACATGATAAATTAAACATTTGCTAATAATTTCATGCAGTTACCTATATTCTTCAACAGTGAATTCCAGCCAAAAATTAAGTCAAAAATATGTTAAATTTTGTTCACATCTGCCCCAGTAAGAGGGCTTTTGTAAACACACCTGGGGCACAGGTAAACACGGATACATAAATGGAAATAAAATACACCTAAGCATATTTTTAAGTATACTGCTTATTACACATTAACAAACACTTACAATAAAAATAGCAAGGTATTTATTCAACGTGATTAATTGACTTAGTTAAACGAATATTGTAGCCTTTAACTTTTACAGAAAAAGAAAGAGAAGATACAGCTCGACGTGTGCCGCCTAAAACTGCAGGTGGTGGTAATTTTAGCAGAATATCATCAGAGTGTTTACCATCGATGTATCATCTGTTTTTGGAAACATGAAAGTTTCATTCATAGTAAATTTTTGTCTTTTTGGTAGTGAATTCTACGAGGACAAAGTCATTCACAGCTAAATTTTCTGGTGCAAGGTTGACTTCAGCACAAATTTCTTGATAGTTGCGGTCTTCAAAACTAATGTCGGACTCAGCGTCACTTACTGCAACTCTTAACTGTTCCTTTTTCAACAGTTTAGCAAGTTTAACTTTCTTTTCTTTGCAACTCTTTCAGATTTTAATTAAATATTGAGTATTGAAACTTTTAATTATTCAATATTTCTTAATTAGACTATTCAATGTATAAAAAAATCAACAATTTTTGAAATTGAAATAACTAAATACCATTATGGGGCACAGATGAACTGTTCACATCTGCCCCTACATAATGTGTTCACATGTGCCCCTTATCTCAACTTAGGCCTAATTTAATAAAAAACTATGTTTTTTTCAATTAAAAAAATAGTGCATGAAAACTTTCCTTATTAATGCCACTTTAAGACGAATAAAGTTCAAATCACAAAAAAAAAAAAATAGTTTTGGATGTGTTTTTACTCGGAGAACTGGAACATAAAAGTATATTGGCACCTTCCAAAACATAAGATCTTTGATAACTAAAAAACAAAATGGTTTAGATCTTTGAAATTTCAGGCAGGATATAGTACTTGCATTACCATCTACATATTTTTTCAGATTTTTCTCTTCATGTTAATTGGCTAAAATATCGTTTGTTAACATGTGCCCATGTTTGCAAGTGCCCCCTCTCCCCTACCCTAACGTTTTGACAAAATTATAGTTCAGAGTAAAAATGAAACTAAAAACTAATTAGTGTGTTCTAAAGTATAATATAAATGAAGACAACTTTTTCATTTACGCAATATTCAAGTGAATGCAAAATTGAAAATATCTGTATTAAGCTTATTTTTTGACTACATTAATGAATCTTTGTGTAATAAATACCAGAAAGATTGATATTAATGTTATTAATGTCCAAAAAGTCACTCTGCACAGCTAGAAACTTTTAATATCGATCCGACAAACTGATGACCAATTATAAAATCAAACTCAAAAAGAAAGGACTAATAGAGCAAAAAGTAATCTACTTGATATGAAATCCTTAGGCGACTATTGCTATTTGATTGTCCTTATAAAAGTCGTCATCAGCGTGATGACATTTCATTAAATTCCAGCTATATCAAACCTACTTCTCCAGAAACTTAATAATTTTGGATAAGAGCTGTCCAGTTATGAAGCTGAACATAGAGGCATATGGAGGACTAAAAATAAAGCCCCCAATCACAAGTCTTGTGCCTGTACTTTGAAGGGACGGAGATTAAGCGGATCCAGAGCGAAGTCATTAATTATAAACTTAATTGATATCCTTGACAGCGGTGACAAGAGCGAATGGATAGTCTAGAAGAAGAGAAGCATGTTTTTTAGCTTGAAGCCAAACGGAGGAACATTGTATAGCAAAAATTAAGTTCAATAATGTGAAGTTATATGGAAGATAAGTCTCTTTGAAGAAAGATGAATTGTCTTGTAGCGTAGCTGGTTTATTATTTGTGTTAGTTATTAAACTAGCAAAAAAAAAGAAAGGAAAAAAAAAAAGACTGCACATGTTGATCTTGCGTCAGAATGTATATCACATGCAAAATTTATATGCAAGGTGGTACGGATACAATTTTAAAGTACTATATCTTGATAATTTTAAGCATTGTAAGCAGAGTTTGTTGCTTGGTGATTACTGCGGATTTTTTATTTTTACATTTTGATCAATGCTACTTTTTGCGTAAAGAACGTTTAGTTTTCTTTACTATACAGGGTGTCCACTCCAATCGTGGACCAATAGCTAATTTCTAAACCGTTAGAGATATGCATATAGTTTATTTGGGAAAAAATCTCCAAATTATGAAAGGAATTTTGGGTCTATTCAATGTTTTTCAAAAAATCAAATTTTGAAAGAGTTACGAAATTTAAATTTTTATACAGCCCCCCAGTCCAATCAATCATATTTAGTAAAACATTCTTGACACTGTAACGTTTAAAACTAAAAAAAAATCACTGTTCTACGACAAAAATTGACCGAGTTATGACGTTTTGAAAAATCAAGATTTTGAAGGATTTTGCATACGGTCCCTTAAGCGATCTCTCGATGACGTCGTGAAATAATGCAAAATCTTGATTTTTCAAAACTTCATAACTCTGTCAATTTTTGTGGTAGAACAGTGATTTTTTTTTTAGTTTTAAACGTTACAGTGTCAAGAATGTTTTACTAAATATGATTGATAGGACTGGGGGGCTGTATAAAAATTTAAATTTCGTAACTCTTTCAAAATTTGATTTTTTGAAAAACATTGAATAGACCCAAAATTTCTTTCATAATTTGGAGATTTTTTCCCAAATAAACTATATGCTTATCTCTAACGGTTTAGAAATTAGATATTGGTCCACGATTGGAGTGGACACCCTGTATAATTTTTGCCCGTGAAAATCATATGCTTATTACTTTTAAAAGTGTTTACAGTAAAATAAATGTATCAAGTTTCTTTTAAATGGCTTATTATACATTTTTAACGCTTTATATAAGTTTCAGTTTATTGCATATGCAGTGGTAAGTTATATTTACTGTGTTTCTTTAAATAAAAAGTCTCTTCCTTAATACTTCAAAAAGCTAGTAAAGTGACAGAGTTAATTTTATTAAATTGACTCGTCATTATTATTTTTTTAAAGCTAAACTTTTGACAATCTTTAGCGACTATGTTTAATTTTTCAAGAAAAACATTAAAATAGTTTCTCATTTTGCACAGATCATTTGCATCACTTTGCATCTATTACCAATGCCCATAGCTGATTTGATTGAACTTTCAGGTACTTGTGCTGAAGTTTTTTTCCCTTACAAAAAACCCTATCAATAACATAAATTTTGTGTTCGATAACTTCCTAATGGTGTTATGCAGTTTAGGTAATAGCATCTTGAATCTGAATTCTACTGATAAAACAAGAATTTCTTGCATTAAATCAAAACATTTCCCAGTTTCAAATTGTAAGAAAATGAAGCAATGCTAGCTTACTTCTCAATGCCGATGTTAAAAATGTTTAATGGTTTATTTATATCCATTGTGACAAAGATAATTCGTCTGATGGTCTTTTCACGGAAATATGAACCTAACTTCGTAAAAATTATCTGGATAAAAAGTTAAGAATACAGGTAATTGACTTTGGTGGTTTATTTGTTTTCTATAAAAAAAAAAAACAAAAAAAAAAAACAGAAAAGTATCTTTTACTTCACCACTATGTGCTCATCTTACTGTAAATTTTAATTGAACTTTAACTTTTTTTAAGATCTATTATTTTGTGGATTATTTAACAAACCTATTAAGCGGAATTATTATTTCTTTCAACATAGTTGACACATTATTTTGCATTTTGATGGAATTTTTAAGGTCGTTTAATTTAGTTGGTTAATAGTTTTAATTTCTTAATAATGCTAAACTGATTTTAACTTGAACCTCTATTGCCAATACTATACTGTAAAAACAAGTTTATTTTTGCAGTGCATGGTAAATTATCTTTCACTGTAATGGATTAATTAATTTTTTGGTATAATTAAAAATATGTATGAAGCTTTTAACCCTGGTTAATTGCCCGCTCAACTTAAAAGAAATTTAAAAATACAAAGTAACATGTATTTATTTCTTTTGAAGTCATGCGAAAAAGCGTAATAGACAAGCACGGCACTCAGATGGAAAGTAAATTTTCATGATTCTTTCAAAATTGCTAAAAAAAAATAGAAAAAAAATTTGGCGGCTAAAGAATAAAAACAGGTGAAACAATTTTGAAACTCTTAAAGGAAAAACTTGAATTTTAAAAAATGTATTACAATAATTTTTGCTTTTTACGTAAAAATTATTGTACGTTAAAATTTTATTAAATGAGAGTAACTGCTAATAGCTTTAAAAGTGACGTTTCGAAACTCTGTAGTTTAAATAACGCAACAATGGATTTGTGCGAAAGGCGCTGTTGTAACAAAATGCAACTTAACTTAAATCTACAACAACCATAAAAGTGGTCTTTACCTGAAAAAAAATTTCATAATTATCTAAAGGCTCGTAAACTCTCCAGCAACTAAGATCGAATTTACTCTACCAAGATCCCAACATCTGCCACAGCAAAATTTGTCACAGCGACTCGCTTAAGAGACACACCGAAGGAAAGGTCAACTTAATATCTCGAGCAATGGTATCTCGGCACACTCTTTTACACCCAATCAGAAATCTCCAACCCTAACTTTTCCGCGAGGGCAATTAAGGCAGCCAGAAGCAAAGTCATTAATTACAAACTTAATTGATATCCCTGACAGGGCTGACAGGGGAGAATTGATAGTGAAGGGGGTGGAGATTATGTTTTTACTCCTCACAACATGAAACGCTGCAGATGGATTTCTGGGCATCAAGAATTAAGATATTTTCGGTGCTAAATGAATCTTTCGTTTCGAGAATTCCTCGCCTCTTCAGTTCTTTTTGATTCTGGAAAGCTGTTTATCAGATAACAGCAAATAAAAGGGATATGTGAGCAGTTTTAACAACAAAAAGGGAAAAGCTAACAAATCCTTTCCAAAAATTTTCAAATTAAATGACATTAACATTTAATATCGTATTTCAGGAGGCATTCAAATTTAACCCATTAATGCCTAGCATCCTTTTTTAGGGACGGTCCATAAATTGTGTCTGAATTAAAAAAATGAACATTTCAACCAAATAACTATGTTCAATTATTACTTTGGTATCAGATTGCATCACATAACCATTGTAAAGTGTTAAAAACAGTTCACTTTATGCGCAAATGAGTAAAAACCAAAAAACAACGTCTAAAAGCACAAATTGCTGATTTTTAACTTGACTTATTTGTGCTTTTTAGACGTTGTTTTTTGGTTTTTACTCATTGTAAAGTGTGTTCGGTAGTCGTTTTATTATGATCTTTATGAAGAATTACATCGTTCACAATTTCAAGAACAAAAAGTTAAGTGTTTTAAATTATTCCCAGCTCCCCAGCTCCTGTTAATTGCTTCATTCTTCTCATAAAATGTCTTTTTAAATATTATGTCGTAGACAGAAAAATTTTTTGTGTATCCTCTGGTGCCTAGCGTCCCTTTTTAGCGCTTATTATTTTTCCTGTCCATTGAACAGTATTTGTAACCAGTATACAAAATATCTTTGGGGGAAACGTCAGGCATTAATGAGTTAAAGTCTGCACGGTGGTAAAAACGTGTCTGAAAACTAAGAGAAATGCATTGTGCAAAATAAATAATGTGACGGAGAAAGCGAAATTGCAAATAAAACATTATGAGGCAGTAAATTGTTCACTTCCAGTTTGCTGTCGAAAATACGTGTATAAGGGAACAAGGAGGGGAGGGGGGCGAAGTGGAAGTTGTCTACATGCATTTTAGTCGCAAATCATGAACATAATTAGTCAAAACCCTTTATAACTTTTTCTTTTCTAAAGAGATACTGTAACTAATTGCTACCTGTCTGCTGTTTTGTGTTTAGAACAGCTAATTTGCAAATTCATTCTCGTGTTTATCATTTTTTTCTCAGCTAAGAAATTTACATCTATGTAATTATAATATTTAACTAATATGTGTAAAATACTTACTATTAAGTTAGTGAGTAAGTAGCAAATTTGCGTAAGGAAATACTCATTAGCTAAACGGAAAGGCGAAATCTTCAATTTACAAGAAAATAGTGAATAATGTAAATTTAAAGTCGTTTAAAATCAAGAGGCTTAAAATCGTGGAGCCTGAAGTATTATAGACATTAAATTATTACTATAAAAACAAGATCAAGAAAGTTCCACTTAAAAGAATATGCGATTTAACATGCTTTTACAGTAAAAGTAACATTCTGTTAATTTTTAAATTTAGCACAATGTCTCGTAATTTTATCTATTATTTATAAATTGTAATAAAATACTTATTTTTCCCTTTGGAATTCCCCGTAACTTTAACATTAAAAACTGCATAAGTTAGGCATGAATTTAAAGATTTTTTATACTGCTATAGGCGAAAAATAAGCATTGCCAATTTTGGCAGTTTTTTGAAAAAATACACTCAAAAACCAAATTTAAATTAACTAAGTTTCAGTTTCCTTGTTTACTAAATTTTTACAAGAACTCAGTTCGGCCACGCAAAAGACCCTCGTACTTTTATGCAGTGCAACTTTTGAACCTCAAATTTTAACAAGTAACATTTGATGTAGTTTTTTTTAAAGTATTTTTTACTTAGCCGGGAAATCCATAAAAAGGCATGATTTTCAGGAAATTCTAGACTGGGCTTAGGTCAGTTTTGTGATTTGTTGGTCACAAGAAGTCTTATCTTTTCTTAAGTCATTGTTTCGTTATTGTTCTTCCTTTTTTTTTCTCTTATATATAAAGCTAATAATTATCCTTTTATCTTCCTCTCTAAAACTTTTGAAAAACTTCAGCAATCTTGTTTCATTTTATTTTTTTCGTAAAACGGCTTTAGAAAAGTGGACATTTCTAACAATCGCAAATCTTTTAATTTCTAGTTCACATATTATTTCCCCCTTTTTTTGATACTGGTAAACCTATCTCGTGTAATTAAACTTTTTTCTCATTAGCAATTCGTAATAGCACTACGCAACACTAAATTTTATTTTACTCAAAGATAGTTATTTCCGAAGTATGTTGCCTCTCTAAATATGAAAATCTTTGAAATTTGCTCTTAATTTCAAGATACAAATCTGTATATATACTGAAATCTCACTAATGTTCTATTTTCACCGTGCTCGTGTGTGTTTTTTGTCCTTTTTCTCTCTTTGCCCCTTGAAAACAATGCAAGATTTACCTTTTATTTTTAAGTAAACTTTAACACAAAAAAATAAAAATGTTTCAACGCAAGTTTCATTATTAAATACATTGCTTTTCTTTTACATACAGCAAATTTCATGACAAATTTTCAATTCGTTCATTTTGGAAAAGGTACGTATCTCAAATAATTCACTTTACCCAAATTTCATTATTTAGCGTTTGTCGTCATTCTCCTTTCACAACAATAAAACTATTAATATTACTCTTAAATATAAGCAAACTATAAGCTCATAGATGAAACATACCTAATAAATCGTAGCGGTACTGACACAGTAATTTCTGCTATACTATCTTCCGAAGTTTCGAAGACGCGCACGACATAAAGTATTCATTTTTTCACCAAGCAGATGGCAACTGTCGCCCTTCTTCCCACTCCACAGAGCCCCTACAGCTTGTACATTTTCGGAAGCCCCATTTGGCTAATTTTCCTGCTGCCATTCATCTAGAAATAATTTGATTTCCCTCATAGCACTGACAGAACATCGATTTTGGTAATTTGGCAAACATTCCTGAGAGAAACTACCTTTTGTGGTTTAAGGAAACTAATCCAATTAACTGTGTCTATCAATTAATTAAACAAGATGTGGAGGAATGCCGAGCTTGCTTGAAGAATGACAGCAAAGTATGCTGAAGGAACTTTGCAAAGCAAATAAGAGCATAACTTAGGAATTTCATTCCTCATAGATATAAAATTTTAATTTCAATTCCATTCCACTAGTAAAGTAGTTTCTTACCTAAGATGCAAAATTATGGAGTAAAAATATCATTGGCATTTAGGCAAAAGGTTCTTTTTCTGAAATCTCGAACAGCCTACTAGCCCTTTTATAATTTAGACTCATTTTCCAGTTATAAAGATAGCTCAGTATCTAACGTAAGATGCATTAATACATGCAATAGTCATTTCATTAAAACAAAAAGGTTCAATTAAATTTATTCCAACTTTGGACTCGGTGTTTTCGCTTGAAAGACGAATATCAAAGGCGAATATTATAATTAAACTTACGATTTTAAAAACGTTGATTTTTAAAAGCAACAGATCAAAATGGCTTTATATTTCTCTAGAGTATTCATAAGGACATAGGATTTTTTTTTTTTTTTGGCAAAAAGAAAAGTTCCAAAATTTACTGATAATTGGCGCTGTCAGAAATTATAGTAATCCCTCAATGAGCATAATAAAATCCCCACAGGTACAACAATTTATCAAAAATATCAGCTGAATCACTGTCTCTTATTAAATGCGGTGTTAAATTGTCGGAAGTTTATTGGGCGAACCGTGAATTGATTTTATTTTACAATAAATTATTTTCCCAGTTAATATAGTTTTGGAACTTAAAGTATTGATGTATGATTAAGTTGTTTGCCTTGTAAAATCGAAATTTTTGATACTCAGGTTATGACCAGCTATAAAAAATAAAAACGCAGTGAAATTTCTTATGGACGAGGCATAAAATGATAACACAGGTCAGCAACCAAATAACTGCATGGGATATTTTGAGTGTTCTTTATGTATTTCGGTGTGCTGAATTCGAAAATGACCTCCGTTTTTGTCCATCACGTACAGTTTTTCCGAAAAACGTGTATACTGAGTGTGGTAATGTACCATTTTACCTCTATTTTAACTGAAAAAAAAATCTCTACTAATTTATAATTTAGAAAAATGTTTATTATAAATAGCTTTTCTTGTTTGCTTCTTTGATGTTCAAAGAGTACCTACAGTTATAAAACTGAAAAAAAAAAAAGGGGGGGAGAGAGCGAGGTTGGAAAAAGTGAAAACAGGCCTGCTACACTCACCCACAGAGCCACATTGATCAGGTTTAAATATGTTGCACTGGGTTCCTGGACTATTAAGGATTTTATTAAAATAAGGGTGATAGTGATAAGAGAGATAAAGAATGTGGGGGGATTTTATTTATTTTTCGTTGGATTCGTTTATTAAAAGTATTGGTTTGTATTGAAGTTTTTTTTTTTTTTTATTTATTCCGCTTCCTTATCAGATCAAGGGAAATAATTTTTTTTTAGAATAAGCAGAAATGCTGCCGTGGTGCATTTTTTAACCAAGTGCACACCAATTTTTAAAATAGAAATCGTCAAAGGTGCTGGGGCTAGTCGTGGTATTCCACGTTGGGCAGTATAGTGGTTGATCGTGAAAAAGTGCTGTTTCCAAATCTTCACATTAAATTAGGACTGATGAAGCAATTTATCGAGGGTTTGTTAAAAGATGGAGACTTTCAAATATGTTTGTTCGAAGTTTCCGAAGTTTTCTGAAGCTAAATTGAAAGAGGGAATATTCACAGGACCTGACATAAGCAAACTTTTATCTTACCCATTGTTTTTTGAATCAATCAATGAATGAAACTGAAAAAGAAGCCTAGAACTCATTCAAGGATGTGGTACAAAAGTTTTTGGGAAGTAGCAAAGACTATGGCTCTGAAAACATCGTTAAGAGGATGTTGGCTGCCTTCAAAGTTCAGCACTGTAACATGAGTTTAAAAATCCATTTTCTACATTCACATGTAGACTATTTTCCCAAAAACCTTGGTGGCTTTAGTGAGGAACAGGATGAGAGGTTTCATCGAGATGTGAAAGACATAGAGAGACGTTACCAAGGAAAGTGGGACGTAAATATGATGTCATACTACTTTTGGATGCTCAAGCGGGAAACATCGAGATCCAACCAGCGAAAGCGCACCAATAGGAGTATCAATAAAAAGAAAAAAAATGGTTTTACCGTAAAAAGGAGTAAACACTAAATGTGATCCACTTTTTAAAATGTGTTGTAATGAGTAAAAAAATTGTAAAGCTTTTTTTAAAAATAAATACATGATTTTCTTTGTAACTTTTTTTTTCGACTTTGACAATTAAGTCCTCACGTATTGCAAAAAATCTGTACGTGATGGAAAAAAATGAAGCTCATATTCGGATTCAGCACACCGAAAAACATTAAAATCAGTCAAAACATCACATGCATCTGTTCGAAATTTTTTTTTGCAGATCTGTATAATTCACACTAGAATTGGGAGATTTTCTGTTTTTCGAGCAATGGAAAATTGCTATGTTTTGTTTTTGGACCTTAGTTGCAGGGTGGTTACGTTTTCAGATTGACTGTGTGCCAACGTGGCGCGTCCACCAGTCTTTGCCCCTCCACCGAATAAGACATGGTGGTGTGGTGCTGGCGGTAAATGGTGACATCTCTTGAGTTTTCTGGGTCACCAATATGGGGTATAAGGATGTGTGTCCCTGGCGGGGTTTTATAAAGGGGTTTCGTGATGTACCCAGTACTTAAAACACTGAGTCGAAACGGTTTTAAGGCTCAGGGGCAAAGTGGAGTTATGTGTGCTCTCGAACGTACGCCACACAGTTGTCGCAATTCATCATTGCAAAAAACATAATTTGAATTCGAGACTACTAAATCCAAAAACTTTTTTTAATTTTTTTTTATTGTTTTACTTTAAACATATCATGTAACGATTTTTTCTTAAAAACTTGCATTTTCATATCAGAATAACCTTAAATAATGCTTAGTTGTGTGCAATGCAGACACGCAAATTCTATGACTTATTTGCATTCTACAGTACTGTCTGATTTTAAGTAAAACTTCCCACTAATCTGCACATGTGTCAGGTCTTCTCTGATCTTATCAAAATGGGGATTATAGGAGAGTTAGTAATGAAGTGAAATATAAACGGAGGCCTTTTGAACTGTATTAAGTAAAGTAAAAAAATGTAACATAAAAAAAACTAAGTTCTGTTGAAAAAGTTAAAGAGATAACAAGTGCACGCTTTAAATTGAAAACTTCAGGAGGCACCCCATCTTCCTCCCATCGCCCCTTTTTAATGTGGAAGCGTTTCTGAGTGCTAGACACGGATTTTACAAACGGACTCTACATCACCAGATAAAACCAGAAAATCTTTACGATTCATTCAATAGTAAGAATCTTAGAGGAGTCTTAGTAAGAATCACTTTCCTACATTTTGCAATACATCGTCGAGAAATGAAAATACTATCACACGTTGCTTATTCTTGACATACCGTCTCACTAGTAGGGGAGAGTGGTAATGAATGGGCCACTTTTTGGTTCTGAATTTTTGTAATTTTTTCTAATACTTTGTTTTAACTCTAAATTGGTGTTTTAGTTACTTTACTTATCTGGCTATCTAAAAAAGTCATAAAAGTTGGATTAGCACCTGTCTATAAAGAATTATAATAGAAAATAAAAATTTTGAAATTTGGCCCATTCAACCCCACCTATGGGGTTGAATGGGCCATCGAAGGTAATGAATGGGCCACTAAATGAATTCAATGAAAACATGTGGATTTAATCTTTTGTTTGCTGAATATGACAAAATAAATGTGGCACATGACATGATTATGCAAAATAATACTGATTTAAATTTATATTAACATCAAAATTGACGCAATTAAAATAAAACTGATGCATACCAATTGTAGCAGAAAAATGACTAAATAATGAGATTGTAAGAAATAAATAACATCAAATACATATAAAAAAATAACAGATAATACACACTATGATTTAACAAAATTTATATATTTCAAAAATAATATTAAAAATCACTTTCAAAAACTTCATTTTCAAACTTGTCAAAATTCAAAATTTTTTTAAAAAATTTACTAGACTTTGGGAATAAGAAATATTTAACTTAAGTTACCAAGAAAGAAAATGAAATTGTACTGTGAGGAATATAATATGAGGGAGAGAGGGGGCTTTTTCAAGCCACGCACTGCGACCAGAGGTCTATTGTACTAAAGGAATATATTATAGATCTGCAAATTATATTTAGAAGTTACTACAAGCCTATTTTGACTACAGTAATCTTAATCTATCTATGACAGTCAGTTGTGTTTCATATTAATGAGAAAATCCAAAGAAAAGGAAGAAAAACAATATTTAGGTGGCCCATTCATTACCATGACATAGTG